>AWOL01S0224127.1:1742-19492 GCA_000715115.1 Nicotiana otophora | reverse complement strand
GACATGGCCTATAATGTGATCTTGGGAAGACCATGGATTCATGATATGGATGCGGTCCCGTCAATGTTGCATCAAGTCATCAAGTTCCCATCACACTGGGGGATTCGACAAATCCGGGGAGATCAACAAGCATCACAAAATATTAACTCAGTGGTGATCGCAAATACAACATCCGATGATGGAAGTGCAAAATGGCAATTAAAGAATTCAGTTGAGGATAATTCAATTCACACCACAACTGAGAATCTGAGAGGTCATGCTGATATGGATTCAAGACCTGATGTGATTCAAGAACCAGAGGAAAACGAGAATATCAAAACAACCACGGAGGAGCTTGAAGCTGTAATATTATTCATGCTTGGCAAAAAAGTTTACATCGTAGCAAACTTGAGCCTGGAAATAAAAGGTAAATTAATTGAACTCTTACGTGCTAATCCAGATTGCTTTGATTGGTCGCATTCAGATATGACAGGTATACCACCAGAGGTAATGACTCACAAGCTAAATGAGGACTTGTTGCATCCACCTGTCAAACAGAAGAAAAGGAAGCAAGGAGCATTTAAGAATCAAGTGATCCAGGATGAAGTACAAAAACTTCTGAAAATTGGTTCAATATGAGAGGTAAAGTATCCTAACTGGTTAGCTAATATTGCCGTGGTTCCAAAGAAAAATGTAAAATAGGCGAGTTTGTGTAGATTATACTGATTTAAATAAGGCTTGCCCTAAAGATTCAGTTTCTTTACCGCATATAGACCAGTTAATTGATTCTTACCACAGGTCATTAACTTTTAAGTTTTTTAGATGCCTATTATGGTTATAATCATATAAAAATGCACCCTCTAGATGAGGAAAAAACCTCGTTTATCACAGACATGGGGACTTATTATTACAAAATTATGTCATTTGGCTTGAAAATTGCTAGAGCAATGTACCAGAGGTTGATGACCAAAATGTTTCAAGAGCACTTGGGAAAAACCATGGAGGTCTACATAGATGATATGTTGGTCAAGTCAACACAGGTAAGGGATCATTTCCAACATTTGACTGAAACCTTCAAAATTCTCCACAAGAATAACATAAAGTTAAACTCGAAAAAGTGCATTTTTGGCGTTGCTTCAGGTAAATTTTGCAGAAAATGCAAACGCGACAAATGCAGAAAATGCAATTGNTGCTTTAGGTAAATTTTGCAGAAATGCAAACGCGACAAATGCAGAAAATGCAATTGTTGTACACTTGTTTCATTTAGCCGTCGACCAACCCATGAATGAGGTAAATTTCAATAATTTAACTTGGGATTGAATATGAAGCAGAAAATTTCGTAGCAAGGTGCGATAAGTGCCAACGAACGCTAATAATATGCATCGATCGGTGAAATTTCTACATTTAATTATATCACAGTGGCCATTAATGAAATGGGGGACGGATATCGTAGGTCCACTGCCTCAAGCTAAGAAAAAGGTACGATTTTTGTTAATTCTAACAGATCATTTCTCAAGTGGGTAGAAGCAGGTGCCTTTGAACATGTATGAGAAAAGAAAGTTATGGACTTTATTTGGAGGAATATAATATGTTGATTTGGAGTCTCAAAGGACTTAATTTGGAGGAATATAATATGTTGATTTGGAGTCCCACAATTCATAGGTGCGAAGGTTACCAATTTTTTCAAAAGTTGGAAGATTAAATGAATTACTTCTACACCTTATCACCCTATAGCTAATGGTCAAGCTGAGTCGAAAAATAAGGTCATCATCAACAACCTAACGAAGCTATTGCAAGAATCAAAAGGCAAGTGGCCAGAAGTACTACCGAGGGTGTTATGGGCTTACCGAACAATGGAAAAAATAAGCACGAGAGAAACCCCATTCTCACATGTATATGGAACTGAAGATTTAATTCTAGTAGAGATAGGGGAACAAAGTACAATGTACACACAGACAATGACAAACGAAGAAAAACTTTGTATAAACTTGGATTTGATAAAAGAAAGAAGAGAAACAACATTAATTCGGATGGCGGCTGAAAAATAGATGATTGAACGGTACTATAACAGGAAGGCGAACCTGATGTACTTCAAAATTGGGGACTTTGTCCTCAAGAAAGTGTTCCGGTCAACACAAGCTGTAAACATGGGAAAGCTGAGTCCAAATTGGGAGGGCCCATACAGAGTTAAAGGCATTGGTGGAAAAAGGAGCGTACGAGTTGGAAACTATGGACGGCAAGGTGATACCATCCCGTTGGAATGCTGTCCATTTGAAGAAGTAATAGTTCTGAAGAAGTTCATACCCGCGGTCAGGTATCATAAAAGTTTATTTTTTACTTTACTCATTTACATTTTACTAACCATTTTAAATGACAGACAAAAAGCTAGCCCGTACCAAATGATGACATTAGACGCAAAGGGCAAGCGGAATACTTAATTATTTCCGGTATAGGTTACAACAATTCTGATGGTAAGATTTAAGCAGTCATCATCTAAAACGTTACCTCCGAGTCCCATTTGTGTTTCCTTTTTCAGGGAAAGGACCAAAGTAAGGAGCTGATCTAGTGTTTGAGACCTCATGCTTCAATGCTCAAATACTGGAGGGACTATGCATATGCAAGAGTACACAAGGAAAGAATATGTACACCACAAAAGCATAGTTTAGCCAAAGTAAAAACTTTGAAAAAACCTTGAAGAAAATGTCAAATTTTCAAAAGAGTTCAAGATCGCAGAAAGAATGGCCAGTAAAGAGTTGAGGAACCTGCAGAATACTCCTACAAGCTTCTAGGTTAAGGCCATAGATTTTATCGCGGGAAAAATATACCCGTACTTGTAAAACTTCTATAAAGAAAACAATTGTGAAAATGTGTACATGAATACTTATTTTAAAGTTTAAAAATAAAACTTCTTCAAATTACTTCATATTTCATATCTTTGCAACAATATGAAGATGAAACATCATCTTCATCAGTTTTGTTAATATAAAAGGGCTCTCTTTTATAAATAAAAAATCGTGCATATAAGAGACGCGGTCTATTAAACCATTTTTAATGCAAGTATAAGCTCGAGAACTTAAAGAACAAAAAAGCATAATATGCAACGAAATGATATTTATATCATTTTCCCATAAATAGGGAAGGGAAAACTTCCCAGAATCTACTAGAAAACAAAAAAATAGTTTCGGCAAAAACCAACACAAGTCACTTCTAAAACAAAGAGTAAAACTTAAGGAGCATCATTCACGGAGGTAGATGGATCAACTTCGGAAGACGAAGGTTTAATATCAGCTTCACCAGGAGTAAGTCCATCTCCATCACCTTTGGAACTTTCATCCTCGGATGTTGATATGCTTTGACGTTGCCGAGTTTGCTCAATCGCTTCCTTAGCCTTTGCGATTTCAGCATTAAGGTCAAAACCCTCTTGGCTAGCTTCAGTTAAAGTCTCGAGACAGGTGTACCGAAAAGCCCAGCTAACATCAAATGTTAACTTGTCTTCAAGAGCTTCATAATCCTTCTCCCATTACTCAATTTCAACCCTTAAGTCTTCTTTTTCAGCTTCTGAAGCTTCATCGTATGACTTCAAGGTACGAGAGAACTCTCAAGGAACTGAATCTTATCAGATGAGGCAAAGAGATCTTCTTGAGCTTGGGTGAGCATTTGCACCAAATCACCCGCATACACCTCCTTCTAGTTTAATTAGAAGCTCTTGCAAAATTCTAATCTCTTCAGTAGCCTTTGAGTGCTGCTCAGCAAAGGAAGATTCCAGTCTATCCTTTTCCTTTTCAACTTGATTGTAGGAAGCCTTCAAAACCGCTAATTCGGTGGTGGTTATCTCTAATTGTTATTCCAAATTTCCTTTCTCCTCAGCAAGAACATCTTTTTCAAGTTGAAGGCTTTCGAATTGTTCTTTCCAATTATCAGCCTCAGTGCGCAATTCAACCACTTGTTGGTCGGTCCAAGAAATCCTCCTCATGAGCTCTGTACCTGTCAGATTTATCTATAAAAAGACAAGAAAGGAGAGTTACAAACATGAAAGAAAAAGAAGGAGCAAATAAAGAATATGAATATACCTTGAGGGAAGAGTGAATTATATCATTCATCAAAGTCAAGGAGCTATGGGACTCAAGTTTCTTCCTTTCTCCGGGGCCAATCAGTGGCTTCACCCATACAATAGCCCGAGTTGATTTCTTTAAAAGATTCCCACCATCTGGGACTTCAATCAAAACCTTCTTCATGTCGTGTCTATAACTAGAAGGCTCGACTTCTTCACGAGAAATATCGGTAGGGACGGTAACTGGGGCAGTTGTAGGTAAGGAAGCAACAGAAACACGGGGATTAAAAACGGGAGTAACTGAAGCCATCGAAGAGAGGCAAGTGGTGGCTCCTAAAAAATGGGTCCAAAATCTTCTTCACCCTCAAAACCTTGGGCAAAGAGTCTATCAGTAGGACTTAAGGGGGGGATTATCAAAATGATCAACATCTTCATCAGAGATGTCCAAGTGGACACTCTCTGGCTCGTCAACAAGGTCAAAAGGTACGAAACCCAGAGAGGGGTCTTGAGAAACACGGGATTCATCATCCAAACCACGCACCTTCTGACTCGTATTTTCCTCACTAAGGAAACTTCTTCATTATCCACTTCATCTTCTTCAAAGCCACAGGCTTCAGCATTCTTCCTCTTAGAGAAAGATACACTTAGAATTTGTTCATGTGTAGAGCTAACAGAAAGCCTAGTAGAAGGAACGGTAGCGGAGATGATGCCACGAATAGAAAACCTTAAAAACAACAGAGGCAAAAGGGGTCAAAGGAAAAGAGAAGAAGGAACAAAGAGAAGGAGAACCATGGGAATAAAAGTATACCGTGGGTTTTCACTTTCCATCCAAATTTCTATGAAAGAAATTTCTAAGATCCCTTATCCATGGAAACAACAGTCAATAGTTTTCTACCCAATCACGGAAATCGGAAAATTCTGTGAAGCTTCCATGGTTGCTGAAAAATGAACATAAACTTATGTGGAAAAAATTGCAACGTCAAGAGAAACGAGGAACTAAAGAAAAATGCTCACATGTAAAGTTCCACTTCTCAGGGAAGGGCATATTCCCATCACCCACTAATTCACGAGTAGGAACAACAACAAACTGGGCATATCGACCACGATTACAATCATCCTCGGGGCTTACTAAAACTCTTTTACTTCTCTCCACAAGAGAAAAAACACCCTCGCGAAAGAGATTTGGGGAGTACAGGTGGAGTAAGTGATGAAAAGTAAAAGGAGCAGAAACCAAACTTGACAAGTAACAAAGGCAAGCAACTGTCCTCCATACAATTGGACCTATTTGACCGAGGCAAACATTGAAATAGTGGAAAAAAATTCAATAATCACGGGGTCAATATGAGGGTTAAACCCTAAGGTAAAAAGGTAGGTATAAACAAAAGAATAACCTTCATGGTAAGAGGTGATTCTATCATCAACACTAGGGGTCATCACTGGGAAATCAGATTTCTAATAGAATTCACGTCGAACCAAGGCAAGGAGGCCAGAGGTAATCAAACTAGGGTAGTGATCATCGGGGTTAAGAGATGCTATGGAAGAAACCTGTTTCCTTATAGCTTCCAATACTATATGAAGGAAAATTCTTAAGGGACAGTCTTAGATACAATGGGTTCTCGCATAGGCACATTATGATCTCTCCCTCCAGAGGAAGATCTAGGGGTTATGGAAGTATTAGCCCTATAGGAAGAAAGTTTGGTAGTACTACTCTGATAAAGGGTAGAACTATGGGTAGACAAAGAACCTAAGCTATGTAGTATGCCACCTTTTCTACTCCTAGTAGGGGCAGAAGAGGGGGAGAATTCATCAACGATCACTAGCTTACGAGGGTCTGATGATGATAAAGGTTTTAAAGAACAAGAAGACATATTTAATGGTAAAGATACAGAAGAAAGAAGAAGAACTGCAAGAGAAGTTAAAAGTATGAATGCACGAAAAAAGAAGGGAATTTTCAAAGTTGAGTATAATAAGGTATTTATAGGGCAAAATAGATGTCATCAGAAATTGTCATTATGAACTGTCATCATGGAACTGTCACTTCGTAACTGATGCAGCTGCAGAACAATCCTAAAAAGGCACTGAAAATTGCAGAATTAATTGCAATGAGACATTTGTCCTATGTATTAAATAGACATGACGTATGTCTTATCGATTCTGAAGAATGAATTATGATAGTTGGGAAGAGTCAGCAAGATATTCCCACCATAAAAACTTACCACTTCTCGAATATTTAGTTGAGAATATTCAGAAAGTGGGGGGACTATCTGTATTGGTGGAAAATGATGTGACACATGGACCATCAGTAAGGTGACAAGTAGCACTTACAGTTGGGTCAATAAAAGAAAACAAAAAGGCACAGATGAAATACCCTCGGTGTTTCATCAGAGAAAGTACTGGTTCTAACAGTTGGGGAAGAAAAAATAAGCACGAGATGAATGAAGACTGTAAAAATGGGAAGATTCACGAATCTCTTATAGATATGGAAGGAAACTCGACATTAACTATGATTACTAGTGATCCTCAATTATTACTGTAACCGTTGCAATTAAATATGATAACGGGCAATCAAGACAATTAATACCATTAATTGACGAACGCAAAACACAACACAAAATTATTACTCGCTAATCAAAGATAGTATAGATAAATTATCGTCTCCAGAGGGATTGGATTTAAACAATGTTCGAATAATCTCGAGTTGATTACTATCCAGGAAAATTAACACTTGATTTGATGACTAGTACTACGATTAACTACTAAAAATTAAGCAAATAACAATTGAACACAAAAGACAACAAATGAGCAATGAAGAAATATCAATGAGAGGGATAAGGGCAATTGACCAGATAGGTGCAAGATAACTGACTCGGGATCCGATTTTTGAGGTAATTCACTCTATAATACGGTTTATTCTCACGAATTTAACCGATAATCAGATTACACCTGAAATTAATGTTCCTCTTTCGATTAAACATTAATATTAGTAATTAATCCAATTGAAGCGCAGTAAACAATTGCAACAATAAAATGATGGTTATGATCTAAAGGGTAACTTCTCACGACTATTCCCATATTTTCTAGTTCGATTAACAATTTAAGAGGCTCTTTCGATTACATATTTGAATCATGAATTTAAAGTAGAGCATAAGATGTGAAGAAATTCAAGATTAAACTCCTCTTTTGATTAAGCAAAATAATAAATAACTCCACAATATAAATTTAAGCTCCATCAATTAATTCTAACAATTATCAAGAATCGAATCCCTAATCAAGTTATCGATACACCATATGTGTCAACACCCTGATGGAAATTACTCCATAGTAATGGAGTAAGACATCTCAATAAGATTCAACAATAAAGAAAACATCAATTCTAATGATTCGATACAAACCCCCATATTGCAACGATTGCAGGTTGAACTATTGATGAATTCTTGAGTCTTCTTGCCTTGGTTGTTTCTCCAGCCTTTCATAGGTCAAAACTCCACCAAAACACGTGTTTTTAGTGTATTTATACCAAGTGCGAATGAACCCGGACGAAATTACCCTCTTTGAGCCGAAGTGAAAAAACATGCAAACTTATTACATTCCATGTGTCGCATCACTGTACTTTACTCAGTTGCAAACTCTATGAACTCCGCGTCTGACAAAATATTACCTTAGTTAGTCGCACAATGCGTCGTAGGCCACGCTGCAGCAGTGCCTTTACTTGTCACACCAAAGAAACCCAGCCTTTGAACTTATCGAACTTCTAATGCATATTTGCACTAATGCGTCGCACTCTGCTACGCTTGATGCGTCGCATCAATGCATTTATTCTGGCCCTTCCACTTTATTCCCACTTTCTATGCAACGCCTGTCTAATAGCCCCGAATGCAATCCCAGCTTAATATTTTGGCTTTTACTCATACTTCAAAGCTCAAATTATTTGATTTAGCTCCATTTTTTCCTTTTAGCTCGGAATCATTTCCTGCAAGGCATAATATACGTAATAAGTGCAAATCACCATTGTTTAAGCTCAAATACACATAAAATACAGTAATTTAGAGTGTAAACTATGGTTAAACACGGGTTTCTAGACTACCATCAACACCCCACACTTAGACCATTGCTCGTCCTCGAGAAATCAAACTACACTTCACATAGGGCGGCCTTTTCATCAAACAACCTCCCTAGCACGTCATGTCAAGAATATTTAAAATAGACTAAGCACTTTTTCATAACATCCTAACCTTAAGACTCGACTCAAAAGCACCACGCGTTTTTCACAACTTGTTCAATTTCTTTAACACAGAGGTCAAAGACATTACCTTACCTTTGCAAATCATGTGCCCCCACACCAACACTATAGAGTAGTAAAACTTACCTGATGCATCGCATAGTGCGACGCATGCTGTGATACACTAATACCTTTTTCCTTCTGCCAAATCTCTGATGTTCAAAATCCTCTACTGAAAACATGTTCTGATGCGACGCATGGCGCGTCGCACAGTGCGACGCATAAGATGCAAAAACTTTACGTAGTTCTATTTTTCCTGCTTCTTGACTACTCCCTCACGCTCGAGCTTCATTCTACGTCAAAGTCATTCTGATAGCTCCTAAAAAACAATTAGTCCTAATCTATAATCAATTAAACTATTTTTAAAAGAAGAATAAAAAAGAAGGGTTATAAGTCATTCTGAGTTATTGTCGTCAGCTTGAATCCGTCACTTAGGCTCATTTAATCACGATGCTAGAGGATTGCTTGT
The DNA here is from genome assembly GCA_000715115.1 of Nicotiana otophora. Classification (NCBI taxonomy): domain Eukaryota; kingdom Viridiplantae; phylum Streptophyta; class Magnoliopsida; order Solanales; family Solanaceae; genus Nicotiana; species Nicotiana otophora. The sequence continues at coordinate 10,714 of AWOL01S0224127.1, read as the reverse complement.
CAAATGCTCCAATAAGGTACGGTTTCAACCTGTGCCCATTCACTATAAAGCTATCATTCCCCTCTTCATCTTGTATCTCAATGGCGCCATAAGGTGAGACATGTTTTACCACATACAGACCTGTCCATCTTGACTTGAATTTTCTGGGGAACAACCTAAGTATACTATTGGACAGTAAGACTTTGTCCCCTTCATGAAACTCCTTTGGCTTAATCAGGCGATCATGCCACCTCTTTGTCTTCCCCTTAAAGATTCGCCCATTTTCATACACGTCCAGTCTAAACTCCTCCAATTTATTCATCTACAACAACCTGTGTTCACCTGCAAGACTAAGATCAAAATTAAGCGTCTTAATTGCCCAATAAGCTTTATGTTCTATTTAAACAGGTAGATGACACGATTTTTCATACACTAATTTGAATGATGAAGTCTCTATGGTTGTTTTGAACGTAGTTTTGTATGCCCTCAGAGCTTCATCCAACTTTACAGACCAATCCTTATGAGAAACACTAACCATCTTTTCAAGAATTTTTTTAAGTTCACGGTTGGCCACTTCAACTTGCCCACTAGTTTGGGCATGGTACGTGGTTCCTATTTTGTGTGTAACCCTATACTTGGACAACAGTGCAGCAAACTGCTTGTTCACAAAGTGTGACCCATTGTCACTGTTAATCACTCGAGGTGTCCCAAAGCGGGTAAAGATGTTCTTACGTAAGAACTCACACACCACACGAGCATCATTAGTCCTAGTAGGGATTGCTTCGACCCATTTAGAGATGTAGTCAACGGCTACTAGGATATACACATAATAATGCGACGATAGGAACGGACCCATGAAGTAAATTCCCCAAACGTCAAAAATTTCACATACCAGAATGGTGTTGAGAGGCATTTCGTCCCTCTTGCTAATATTACCTGACCCTTGACACTTGTCACATGCAGCTACATACGCTCTTGCGTCTTTGTACAAAGTAGGCCAATAGAAATCGGCTTCTATGACCTTTGTTGCAGTGCGCTTTCCACCATAGTGTCCTCCAGCTGCTTCATCATGGCAATGAGACGGAATGCTTGCCATATCTCCCTCAAGCACACATCTTCGAATCACACCATTTGCACACAGTTTAAACAAGAAAGGGTCATTCTAAAAATAACTTTTTACCTCACCTTGAAGGTTCTTTCTTTGATCACGAGAGAGGTCATGAGGCAACCATCCACTAGCCAAAATGTTGGCTATATCAGCATACCAAGGGGTCGCAGCAATGGAGAAAATTTGTTCATCAGGGAACTCTTCCCTTATTTCAACTGTTTCAATCGGAGGTTTCTCAAGTCTAGATAGATAATATGCGACTTGATTTTCTGTGCCTTTCCTATCTTTGATCTCCAAGTCAAACTCTTGGAGCAACAACACCCACCGCATCAGATGCGCTTTGGACTCCTTCTTACTCAATAGATTTTTCAAGGCTGAGTGATCAGTGTGTACAATCACTTTACTCCCTACCAGGTATGATCTAAACTTGTCAAAAGAAAAGACCACAACAAAGAACTCTTTTTTAGTAGTGGCATAGTTGACTTGAGCATTATTCAATGTCCTTCTTGCATAGTAGATGGGCCTAAACATCTTTTATTTTCTTTTCCCCATAACTACTCCCACAGCTACATCACTAGCATCACACATTATCTCAAATGGCTGGATCCAATCAGGTGTCACCATAATAGGAGCACTCACAAGATTTCCCTTTATCAATTCAAATGCTCTTAAGCACTCCACATTGAAAACAAACTTGATATATTTCATTAGCAATGCAATCAACGGTTTGGTAATGCTGGAAAAGTTTTTGATGAACATCCTATAGAACCCAACATGTCCTAAAAAAAACTCCTTATGCTCTTCACAAAAGTTGGTGAAGTGAGTCTAGCAATTAAATCAACCTTAACTCTATCAACTTCAATTTCATCTGTAGTCACCTTGTGGCCTAAGACAATTCCCTATTTTACCAAGAAGTGGCACTTTTCCCAGTTAAAAACCAAATGAGTGGCTTCATACCGTTCAAGAACGAGCTCTAAATTCTTCAAGAAATCCTCAAAGTCAACTCCAAAGAGGGTGAAATCATCCATGAATACTTCCTGACACTTCCCGTTTAAATCGGAGAATATAGATATCATGCACCTCTGAAAAGTGGCAGGTGCATTACACAACCCAAACGACATCCTCTTGTAAGAAAATATACCTTATGGGCAAGTGAATATGGTCTTCTCAACATCTTCTGGGACAATGAGTATTTGATTGTAGCCTGAGTACCCATCCAAGAAGCAGTAGCATCCATGTCCAGCCACTTTCTCGAGCATTTGATCAATAAAGGGGAGTGGGAAGTGGTCTTTCCTTGTTGCATCATTCAACCTTCTATAATCAATACACATTCTCCACCCAGTGACTGTTCTTGTGGGGATCAATTCATTGTCTTCATTCTTCACCACTGTCATGCCCCCTTCTTAGCTACAACTTACACTGGACTAATCCATTGGCTATCAGAGATGGGGAAAATCACTCTCGTATCTAGCAATTTGATGATCTCCTTGTGCACTACCTCCCCCAAATTTTTGTTCAACTTGCGTTGGGACTGTACTACTGGCTTGCTATTTTTTTCCAACATAATTTTGTGCATGCATATGACTGGACTGATTCCTTGATTATCAGCTATACTCCAGCCAATGACCTTCTTATGCTTTTTCAGCAGCTCCATCAGTTTTTGCTCCTGTGTACCTGTCAAGTCAGCAGAAATAATCACAACAAAATTATTAGTTTCAAGAAAAGCATATGTCAAGTGAGTGGGGAGGACTTTCAATTCCACATTTGGCTTAGAAGCCTCCTCTTTTAGTTCCTCCTTATCAACTAGTTGATTCTCAATTTCAAGAGCTTCAGCCTCTTTCTTTATTTCAGGATCTTCATCCTCCATTATGCGAGATTGAGTAATACACCTCTCTAGAGTATCCCCCACAAGCTTTTCAAACTTGTATTTTTCTGCCAATTCTCCAACAACGTCTAGCTTGAAGCACGAGTAGGCAGATGCCTCATCACTGGGGTATTTCATTACCATCTTCATTTGGAACACCACTTTTTTATTACCTACTCTGAGCATGAGCTTCCCCACGTAGATATCAAGGATAGCTCTGCCTGTACATAAAAATAGTCTCCCAAGAATTAGAAGCACCTCCTTGTTTACCTCCATATCCACCACAATAAAGTCTACGGGGAATACAAATTTGTCCACCCGTACTAGAATATCCTCAATGATTCCCTCAGGTAATATGGTGGTCTGGTCAGCCAGTTGTAGGGACACTGGTATTGATTTGATCACTTCAAGCTCACCTTCCAGTTTCCTAAATATAGATAGAGGCATTAGATTTGTAGACGCAACATAATCGCAGAGGGCCTTGTCGAATTTCTCACTCCTCAATGAGCATGGTATGGTGAAGCTTCCTGGGTCCCCACACTTTTGGAAAATTTTGTTTTGCAATATGGTACTGAAGTGGGCATTCAGCTTGACCACTATTGTCTCCTTTAATTTTCTCTTGCTGGACAGGATCGTTTTCAAGAACTTTGCATAAGCAGGCATCTGAGTGAGTACCTCTATGAAGGGAATGTTCATATAAAGTTTCTTGAGCATCTCCAAGAATCTCCGCAAAACAAATTTAAGTTTTTCCCGCTTTATCTTTTGAGGTAACGGTAGACCTGGCATATGTCCACTTTATTCAATCGCCTTTTGTATCCCACAACTTTGGCTTTTATGCTCTTCACACTTTTTCTCTTCCAGTGTCTCGGGCTACTTGTTTATCACCTCTGGTCTTGCTTTCACCACTGGGTCAGCCAATATTTTGCCACTTCTCACAGAAACAACTTTGATTGTTTCCTTTGGGTTCTTTTCAGTGTCAGAGGGTAAAGTCTCAGGAGCCCTATCCGATAACAAATTTGCAATTTGTCCCCATTTTCTTTCTAAATTGCGGATAGGCATGCCCTGCTCTCAGATGGCTGTGCCCTGAGTCTCAAATTTTTCATCTGATTTGTTGATGAATGACTTCATGAGATCTTCCATACTAGACTAATTTGATTGTTGTGGCCGGTATTGCTGCCTCTGCTGGTTCTGAAAACCTGGTGGTCCTTGACCCTGGGGTCTGAAATTATTTTGCTGCCATGATTTCAAGATCCCACTAGGTGAACTCCACGAAAAACATAGATGTCTTTGACCCTTAGCATTATAGTTGTTTCCACCTTAGTAGTTCCCTCTATTAAAGTTCCCCACAGTGTTGACTTCCTCAACTGTAGCTTGACACTCATGTGTAGGGTATCCCAATCCACAAAAATCACATGCTGCTTGCAGCTCACTCTGTTCCTTGGCCAATGTCAGCATTCTTATCTCCATAATCATGGTGTCTAGCTAGGGTTGCATGGATGTGTTACAGTCTATCTGGTGAACCTTAACGGATTTTCTTCTATCATTACTCTCAGCCGGCCACTGATTAGCATCCTCAGATAATTCATCAAGGATTAAGACAACCACATCTGGAGTTTTCTTCATTAGTGAACCTTCACATGCAGTATTCAGAGTTCTTCGCGAGGACGGTATTAGTCCATCCCAGAAATCCTAAAGTTGCATCCACAAATCAATTCCATTGTGCTGACACTTTCTGACTATCTCCTTGAATCTTTCCCAAGCTTCGAAAACTGTTTCTATCTCCTTCTGACAAAAATAGTGGATTTCCTTTCTGAACTTCCCTGTTTTTGCAGCTAAGAAGTACTTGTTGATAAACTTCTTGGCCATATCTTCCCATGTCCTGATTGAACCTGTGGGTAAGCTACGAAGCCATTACTTCGCTTCATCTTTCAATAAAAAGGGGAATGCCCTTAAGTAGACTGCATCCTTTGATACTCCATTGTATTGAAATGTGTTCATGATTTCTTCAAAGTCCATCAAGTGAGTGTTAGGATCTTCGTTCACTTTCGATCTGAAAATGCAGTTGTTTTGGATAGTTTGAAGCAAGCCTCGCTTCAATTCAAAGTTGTTTACTACTATTGGTGGAGGTCTGACACTTAACAATACTTGATTGTAGACTGGCCTAGCATAGTCACCCAATGATCTTCCAGGCTTGGGTGCTGCATTCTCGAACTGGTCTTCAACCAAGGGTTGGTTTAGATTGAATCTTCGACCCCCATTATCTTCGACAATCTCTTCAGCAATTCTCCGTGCAGCTTCTTATTGTGCTGCCTCTCTTGTAGCTAAGTCTACTCCGTCTTTCTTTTCATTTGCCGTGGTATCTTGAGTTGAAGTTTGAACCAAGAAATTTTCTGTTAATTCTCTTTCTTTTCTCAGATGTCGCAGGTGTTTCTCCAACTCTAGTTCATAAGGTATCATTTCCTTTAAAGAAGATCGAGTCATGCACCAAAGAAATCAAACCTGTATCCTGCACATAAGTAAGAAACACATGAATAACTAAAGTAAAAATTGGTTCCTGAATTAGTACTAAAAATTATTTTAAACACTATTGATTGTCAATCCCTTGTCAACGGTGCCAAAATTTGACGAGCACAAAACACAACACAAAATTTTTGCTCTCTAATCAAAGATTGTATAGATTAATTATCGTCTCCATAGGGATTGAATTTAAATAGTGTTTGAATAATCTCTAGTTGATTACCATCCAGTAAAATTAATGCTTGATTTGATGACTATTACTACGATTAACTACTAAAAATTAAGCAAATAACAATTGATCACAAAAGACAGCAGATGAGCAATGAAAAAATATCAATGAGAGGGATAAGGGCAATTGATCAGATAGGTGCAAGATAAATGACTCGAGATCCAATTTTTGAGGTAATTCACTCTATAATACGGTTGATTCTCACGAATTCAACCGATAATCAGATTACACGTGAAGTTAATGTTCCTATTTCGATTAAACATTAATTTTAGTAATTAATCCAATTGAAGTACGGTAAATAATTGCAACAATAAAATGATGGTTATGATCTAAAGGGTAACTTCTCACGAATATTCCCCTATTTTCTTGTTCGATTAACAATTCAATAGGCTCTTTCGATTATCTATTTGAATCACGAATTTAAACTAGAGCATAAGATGTAAATAAATTCAAGATCAAACTCCTCTTTCGATTAAGCAAAATAATAAATAACTTCATAATACAAATTTAAGCTCCATCAATTAAGTCTAACAATTATCAAGAATCGAATCCCTAATCAAGTTATCGATCCACTATATCTGTCAACACCCTAATGGAAATTACTCCATAGAAATGGAGTAAGACATCTCAATAAGGTTCAACAATAAAGAAAACATCAATTCTAATGATTCGATACAAACTCTCGTATTGCACCGATTCCAGGTTGAAATATTAATGAATTCTTGAGTCTTCTTGCCTTAGTTGTTTCTCCAGCATTTTGTAGGTTAAAAGTCCTCCAAAAATGTGTTTTCAATGTATTTATACCAAGTAGGAACGAACCCGGATGAAATTACCCTCTTTGAGCCGAAGTGGGAAAACATGCAAACATATTACATTCCATGCGTCGCATGGTGCATCGCAGCCTATGTCGTATCACTATACTTTACTCAGTTGCAAACTCTCTGAACTCCGCGTCTGACAAAATTTTACCTTAGTGCGTCGCACAATGCGTCGCAGGCCGCGTTGCAGCAATGCCTTTTCTTGTCACACCAAAGAAACCCAGTCTCTGAACTTATCGAACTTCTGACGCATATTTTCACTAATGTGTCGCGCTTTGCTATGCTTGGTGCATCGCATTAGTGCATTTATTCTGGCCTTCCACTTTCTTCTTACTTTCGTATGCAATGCCTGTCCAACAGCCCCGGATGCGATTCAGGTTTAATTCCTTGGCTTTTACTCAGACATCAAAACTCCAATTATTTGATTTAGCTCTATTTTATCCTTTTAGCTCGGAATCATTTCCTGCAAGGCATAAAATACGTAATAAGTAGAAATCACCATTGTTTAAGCTCAAACACATATAAAATGCAGTAATTTAGAGTGTAAACTACGGCTAAAATACGGGTTTCTAATCTACCATCATTAACGAGTCAGGATTAAGTAGGAAAACTGTTACAATTGTATGTCCTTGTATAAGGACCCATACCTCATTTTGTACCATCATCTGAACTTTTCTTAATATATGCAATCAGTCTGAGATTCTGGGGAAGATTATCAATCAACAATAAGCTTTCTTTCCTTATTTATTATTTTCCTTATTCTTTGAATTACCTAGAAAGTGAAGTAATTTTGGTTATTAGTAACCCCATTTTTTCTAATACTAGCTTTGACCATAAAATTTATTTTTGGGTTAAACACCAACACCAATATTTCTTCTAAACTGAAAAACAGAACAACAATAACAACAACAACAACAACCCAGTATAATTTCATTACTGGGGTCTGGGGAGAGTAGTGTATACGCAGACCTTACCCCTACCTTAGGGTAGAGAGACTGTTTCCGATAAACCCCGGCTTCCTCCCTCTAAGAACTTCCCACCTTGCTCTTGGGTTGACAAACCAAATTTTTTAAATTTTAAATCCATAACTAGACACTAACAATTTCTTTCGAAAGAACAGAAAACCAGCCTATAGGATGTTCTGTAATTAAAACACCAAGAAATAGTATACCTTGTGAAGATGGATTTTAGGATATAGAAAAAATGTCATACGTAGGCTATGGTCTTTAACCAGGCACAATTATGGTTTGAAGTTCATCAATTCTGAATTTGTTACAGAACTTATAATTCGTCATAATTATAGTTTACAATTAAATATTTATATATATTTAATAATTTTTTTTTGTATTTATACATGATTTAAGCAAAAGCTAGTGAATTCATCCGAATTTATAGCTAATACTCTTGCTCGCCCTAGTCTTTAACTTCTACTCCTACTATGTAGGCTAACGTATGCAAATTTGTTTTAGTTTTTGGTTTGTTAGTATAGAATCAAGAATGTTTTTGTAGGAACATCCAAAATTTGCAACTGTAAATGAGACTTTCAAAACCCAGTTTCACGGGAGTTGGGTTTGACTTTGGGAAAGGGAAGCTAGCTTGGAAAGTTTCAAAAATTTCAGTCAAGTCTGGGCGGGTGTGTGAACTTTGGTCCGTGAGCTTTAATGTCGTCTTTTTCACTCACTTCCCTTATGTATTTCAGGAGACATGTTTGTATTTGGCCCTACACACTATACCCTCTTAAATCCATTAATTTGAAGCTTATTGTACAGTCCCTTTTTGATTACTTAGTTGATTATCCTTTTTGTTTGTTATCATTATATTCAATACTAGCTGCACGATTGTTAGAAGTCAAGAAACTTCTGTATCAAACCCAAAATATTTCTTTTATACCATTCTATATGCGGTACTCATTGATCCGATTAAACTAAATATGTTAACGGAAAAGGTCCAAATATGCATTTGTATTATACGAAATTGAACACATTTTTCCTTCATTAATACTTTAGCCCATATATGCCCTTTTCGAAACGGAATCCACCCAAATTAATTAGTTCTTTCTTTAATTGTATTAAAATATATTACAAACACTATTTTCTTTTTATTAGTACTTTTTTCTTTATCTTTCTCTTTTCTTTCTTCTTTTTTCTTTTCTTCTCTTTTATTTTTCCTTTTTCTTTCTCGCATATCCGATTTCCTCCATTGCTGGTGCCTTCTCCATTTCCGTCACCAATTTCACGTGATTTTATTCCTAAAAATCAAACCTACACCACCAAAAGCTTTCTAGCGAGAAGGCTCTAGTTCTTCTGAAAAGAAGGAGATGAAAATTGTCGGAGAAATTTTTTCGGTGGTGTTAAATTGATGAAGGTAGGATATGGTTATTCAGATTTTGAAGGTGTTGTTTTCTGTGGAGCTTCAGATCTGAAGGGAACAAGACCTTCAAAATCTGAATAACCATAT
>AWOL01S0224104.1:50342-68674 GCA_000715115.1 Nicotiana otophora | reverse complement strand
CATTTCATAATCATAAAAATACGGGTCTCAACCCATTTTCATATTGTTCATAAATACGGGTCTCAGCCCATTTTTCAATTCTCCACGGCACTTCGTGCCCATAATTAAATTATCATATTTTTCCGGCACCTCGTGCCCTCATTTCATATCAAAACTGCATGGACAATATATATGCCAATATCCTCAATGTATATAAGATCCACATGATCAATTTACTTCCATTAAAGTGAGTTTAGAATTTTTAAATCAAGTAAGAAATCAACAAAGAATTGAATTTATTTTTAGAAATCATTTGGGTGAAGAAAATAACATTGCACTTAAATTAAAGCATCTGATAAACTACTGATTTGGTTGTAAAACTATTTAATTTAAAATATAATAATAATTTATTTTATTTAAATAAACTTAATCATCGAAAATCAGTAAGAAAGAAAACTAGAAATATACTTTTTCAGAGTCTCGTGCTAATAAGCCAAAGCCAACACAATACAACTAGGAGCACAAAACACATAATAATAAAGTCAACTAGTACATCACGGAAGAAGACACGAATTTACATATTAAATGAAACAAAATCTCCCAAGGCAAGAACATAAATAAAGAAATATCAACAGGGCACTTCCGAGGTACTGCCTCGTAGTCCCAAATCATAAATAAATTTACAATATCTCGTTTCTTATATTACCGCGAGAGCCTTCACATTTAATTTTAAAGAAATTATTTTTTTCCGAAATAGCATCCTGCGTATTAGTCATCCTTATCACACCGCATGACTTCTAGTAGTTTCACTACTAGCCACGCGTTTCAAGCCACCCTTATCTCACCGCATGCGCTTCAACACTCTGACTTTATATCACCGCATGACTTCTAGTAGTTTCCCTACTAGCCACGCGTTTCAAACCACCCTTATCTCACCGCATGCGCTTCAACACTCTGACTTTATATCACCGCATGACTTCTAGTAGTTTCCCTACTAGCCACGCGTTTCAAACCACCCTTATCTCACCGCATGCGCTTCAACACTCTGACTTTATATCACCGCATGACTTCTAGTAGTTTCCCTACTAGCCACGCGTTTCAAACCACCCTTATCTCACCGCATGCGTATCAATATCACAATATTTCACAAATCGCACCTCAAGTTCCCAAATATCACATCATAATACAACTTGCCGCTCAAGTGCCCAAATATTATAACATTTCACAAATTGCACATCAAGTGCAAAAATCTTACAACAAAGCACAAATGGCACATCAAGTGCTCAAATCTTACAACAAAGCACAGATTGCACATCAAGTGCTCAAATCTTATAACGTATCACAAATTGTACATCAAGTGCTCAAATCTTACAACATATCACAGCACATCAAGTGCTCAAATCTTATAACATATCACAAATTGCACATCAAGTGCTCAAAGCTTACAATATATCATAAATCGCACATCAAGTGCTCAAATCTTATAACATATCACAAATTGCACATCAAGTGCCCAAATATTATAACTTGCCACATAAATCAACAATACATTATTTTTCACAATAAGGAGCCCATAGCTCGACCATAATGTGCACAAAATCTTAACAAAAATAACTGTAAGTGAACACTCAATAAAATAATATTTCACATAAAATTAATGTGGCAATCACACCAAATCATCGTATAAAACAATTTCAACAAACAAGGATCTAGGCATGATAAATAGACGATTTAATAAGTGTCAATAATTTCCAATTTAATACCTAAGGGCGTTTAAGGACTTTAATAAACGAAATTTGCACATATAAACCAAGTACGTACTCATCACCTCGCGTACATGGTTTTCAATTACACAATTTGCACATAATACTCAATGCCTAAGGGGTATTTTCCCCGCTCGAGGTTAGGCAATACACTTACCTTATTGAAGTTATGCCGATATTTCCAAATCGCCTTCTTTATTGAATTGACCTCGGGACCGCTCAAATCTATTCAAATTAATTATATAACTTCATTAAAATTCATCGGAAATAATTTCGGATAATAATACGTCGACTGAAAAAATTATTTCCAAAACGTCAACAAAAGTCAACGCGGGGCCTGCCCCTCGTAACCCGACATAAGTTTTATGAAATCCAAATATCCATTCCGATACGAGTTCAACCATACCAATTTTATCAAATTCCAATAACAACTCGACTTCCAAATCTTAAATTTTCGTTTTTGGAAGATTTTACAAAAATCTTGATTTTCCTCCATTAAATCTGAAGTAAATGATGGATTCAAAGATAAAATCATGGAAATTAATCAAAACTGGATATGAATCACTTACCCCAAATACCCACGCAAAAGCTCTCCGAAAATCGCCTTCTACCGAGCTCCAAATTAGATTTTGAGTTATGAACTCAAACATCCGTTTTGGGACTTTTAATTCTGTCTAGAAGTGCCTTCATCGTGTTCGCGACCATAGCTTCGCGTTCGCGAAGCACAAAAGAAATGTGCTGCCCAGATTCCTGCTTCGCATTCGCGATATCCTCATCACGTTCACGATGCATTCCGACCTCTGCCCTTCGCGTTCGCGAGACACGAGTCGCGTTCGCGAAGGCTTAACGCTAGGCAGGCCCCCAACTCCCCTTCTCTTCGCGTTTGCGTCTGCTCACTCCCGTCCGCATAGGCTTTCCTCAGCTCCCTTCTTCGCGTTCATGTCTACTGCATCGCGTTCGCGATAGGCAATTCCCAGCTTTCCAAAATCCTTCTTCACGAATGCGTGAGACCCTTCGCGTTCGCGAAGAACAATACCGGATATCAGTTCCAGCAGTTGCAAAACAAGGAAAAATGATCCGAAACCATACCAGAACTCACCCGAGCCCCCCAGACCTCAACCAAACATACCATCAAGTCCCAAAATATCATACGAACTTAGTCGAACCTTCAAATCACCTCAAACAACTCTAAAACCACGAGTCATACCCCAATTTAAGCCTAATAAATTTTGAAATTTCAAATTCTATATCTTATGTCGAAACACATCAAATAAATTCGGAATGACTTCCAATTTTTCACACAAATCATAATTGATACAACAATGCTATTCCAATTTCCAGAATCATATGATGCTATTCAACCCCCCGGTCAAACTTTCCAAAACTTCGACTTTCGCCATTTCAAGCTTAATTCCAATGCGGACCTCCAAATAAATTTTCGGACACGCTCCTAAGTCCAAAATTACCCAACGGAGCTAACGGAACTGACGGAAATCTATTCCAAAGTCGTCTTCACACATTTCTGACTATGGTCAAAATCTTAAGACTTAAGCTTCCGTTTTAGGGACCGAGTGTCCCAAATCACCCCGAATCATCCGGTAACTGAATTCAACCACGCATGCAATTTAATATACATAATACGAAGCTGCTCAAGATATTAAGTTGTTGAATGGGGCGTTAATTCTTAAAACGACAAGTCGGGTCGTTATAAGTAGCAATGGGGACACGAGTAGTATGTGGACCGCGACTACAAATTGCATTAGGGAGGTTGCTAGATAGGTATTGGGGGTTTCGAAGGGCCTCTCTGGTGATCACAAAGGGGACTAGTGGTCGAGTACTGAGGTCGAAGGTAAAGTGGAAGACAAGAAAGTGGCATATTTGAAGCTTTTGGAGAGCGTGGACGAGGAGGAGAAGAGGACGAATAGGGAGTAGTATAAGGTGGCAAAGAGGAAAGCAAAGTTGGCAGTTACCATTGCTAAGACTTCCACGTTTGAATGCTTAAGAACTTGGAGGAAAAATAGGAGATAAGAAATTATACAGGCTTGCCAAGATGCGAGAAAGAAAGGCTCATGACCTGGATCAAATGAAGTGGATCAAGGACGAGGATGGTATAGTGTTGTTGGATGAGGACCTTATTCGACGGAGATGTCAGACTTACTTCCATAAACTCTTGAATGAAGAGGGAGATAGGAATATTGTGCTGGGTGACTTAGAACACTCTAAGAGTTATCAGGAGTTTGGGTATTGCACGCGTATAAGAGCTGAAAAGGTAGAGTGGGATATGCGTAAGATGAGCAGAGAAAGAGAGACCAGGCCAGACAAAATACCAATCGTGTTCTGAAAGTGCGTGGGTAGGGCGGGCTAGGAGTGACTCACTAGGTTATTTAATGTCAACTTTTAGGACAAAGATAATGCCCGAGGAATGAAGATGGAGTACAATGATCCCGATGTATAAGAACAAGTATGATATATAAAATTATAACAACTATCGGGGCATCAAGCTATTGATCCATACTATGAAGGTATGGGAGAGGGTGGTTGAGCTGAGGGTGAGGAGGATTGTGTCAATTTTAGAGAACCAATTCGTATTTATGCTGGGTAGTTCGACTACAAAAGCTATTCGCCTTGTTAGGAGGTTGATAGAGCAGTATAGGGAGAGGAAGAAGGATTTATATATGGTGTTCATCGACTTAGAGTAGGCTTATGATAAAGTGCCAATAGAGGTGCTGTGGAGATGTTTGGAGGCTAGAAGAGTTCATGTTGCTTATATTAGGGCTATTAAGGACATGTACGATGAAGGAAAGACTCGGGTGAGGACAGTAGGATGGGGAGGGGGAGGGAGAGGGGGGATTCAGAACACTTCCCAGTTGTGATGGGGTTGTACCAGGGGTAAACCCTCAGCCCGTTTCTATTTGCCCTAACAATCGACGCACTGGCGCGATATATTCAAGGGCAGATGTCGTGGTTCATGTTATTTATAGATGATATTATATTGATTTATGAGACACATGGTGGTGTCAACGAGAGGTTAGCGGGTTGGAGGAAGACCCTGGATTCTAAAGATTGCATGTTGAGCAGTACCAAAATAGAATACTTGGAGTGCATGTTTAGTGGCGCGAATCAGGAAGTGGACCAAGATGTGAGGCTTGATTTACAAGTCATCCCCAGGAGAGAATGTCGCATACCGTATTGGGGTGGGATGGATAAAACGGAGGCTTAATTTTGGTGTTTTGTATGATAAGAATGTGCCACCAAAACTTAAAGAAAAGATTTATAGAGCGGTGGTCTGACCGGGTATGTTGTATGGAGCGGAGTGTTGGCCAGTCAAGAACTCCAATGTCAGAAGATGAAGGTGGATGAAATGAGGATGTTGAGATGGATGTGTAGGCATACTAGGTTAGATAGATTTAGAAGCGAAGTTATTCGAGGCAAGGTGGGCGTGGCTCCAGTGGAGGACAATATGTGGGAGGCGTGGTTCGGCAATGTGAAGAGTAGAGTCACAGATGCACTGGTGAGAAGGTGTGAGAGGCTAGCATTGGAGGGCCAACGGAGAGGTAGAAGTAGGCTGAAGAAGTATCCGAGAGAGGAGATTAAGTGGGATATGACATTGCTCCAGCTTACTGAGGAAATGATCATGGATAGGAAGGTATGGGGTTGATTATAAAGGTTAAGGTCTAGGTAGCCGAGCATTGTCCGCATTTGTAACAGTAGCTTTGATACATCATTTGGTGTCTTTTGTGTATTTTCGTAACCATAGACTTTTGTTATTACTTGTTTTTGCCTTTGTTTCAGTTTTGTTGTTTGCATTCCTTAATATTAGTTTTGTTACTATTTTCGCTTTGGTGTCAGATTTTGTTTGCTTTTTATTGTCCTTCTAATTATCTTTTCTAAACCTCTCTGCCTTCTTAAAGGTAGGGGTAAGGACTCTGTACACCCTACCCTTCCTAGACCACACATGTGAAATTACACTGGGTATATTGTTGTTGTTGTATAAATAATAAAACTCTTTGCAATTAAGCTGATTGAATCAAATGTGTAGAGTATTCCCCAACAACTCTTAGGAGACCTGCTCTAAAGTGGTTTATGGGATTTAAACCTCGATAATTAGACAACTTTATGCAACTCTCATGGTCCTTCCCAGTAGTTTTTTCTAGCAAATAAACGTCACAAAAACAGTGTAATTTGATGTAATTTTTCTAGCTAGTGGATAATGTTGAGTTGAGAACATATTATATTTTGATGATTAACAAACTGTGATAAGAACCAGGTTTCAGAATGAGTCTGGCGTATGTCCAGACTACTGTACGATAAGGCAAGATGAGAATGCCGAACATCAAAAGAACCAGGTTTGCAGCAGGCGAGCTGAAGTAAGCAAGATAGACGCGGAAGACCTACATTCTCATGCAAGTAGGGATTTATAAAAGATCATATCCATGTCCAAAAAGGAATACGCGTATGGGAGGATTTCGTGCAATAAAAGTAATATGCATATCTGAAAAATCTCGTGGAAAGTAAGAAGGATGCAAGTTGGAGTCAAATAAGGAAACCAAGCCTAAAGGGGAGAAGATTTCCTTAATCAAAATATTCTAGGTTTTGGAGCATTAATTGAAGAAGAATTTTGGCACATCTTGCACCTATAAATAAAGACCCTTTGCAATAATTCAAGGCTATTGCTATTGAGAGAAATTGTGATAATACTTTTGACAATATCAAGCAAAGCAATAAGGTACCTTTGAAGATTCAACTCAATCAACTGAAGAACAAGTTCTTGAAGAAGCTGCTTGAGTTCTTTAGTTATTAGGTTGAGTCTTTTGTTCTGAATTATAACCTATATGCTTTCATAGAAGTGTTTCAATAGGTTATTGGTGAGACTTTATTTTTCGTTAGCTTTCTAGCTTAGAGTTAGTATGGAAAGAGGTTGCGGTAATTGGGTTGATTATAGGGGTAGGTACTAGAGTTAGTTCCCTTGGTTGTTGAGTTGTAACCTAAAACTGCTCTTTGAAGTTAGTGGAGATATGAGGAAAATCCTACTAGGTAGGTCATAGTTTTTACTCCCTTAAGAAAGGAGGTTTTCCACGTAAAAATCTCTATGTTGATTATTTTTTCTGCAATTATTCTTGTGTCAATTTGCTTAACTAGTTCAAAGAACTAGGTTCTTTGAAAACGCAACAATCAGGCAAGACACAATTTAACCCCCCTTCTTGTGTCTAAGTGTAGTCTAAATTAACAATTGGTATCAGACCAAGTTCTTTCATAAATGGCTAACACCTTGAAAGGATATACAATGGCTGCACCACCATATGCTCAAGAAAGACAATCAACAGTTAGGCCACCACAGTTCAATAAAAAATACTATGGATGGTGAAAGGAAATGGTGTGTGATTTCTTGGAAGGAGAAGACCTGGAACTTTGGGACGTTGTTGAGAAGGGGTCAAAGATCCCAATGCTGTTTAATGACAAGGGTTTCCCCACTAGACCAAAGCCAAGATAAAAATACTCCGATGAAGATATTAAAGGATTTCAAAGGAATGCTAAAGCTAAGAAGATCTTGATCTGTGAAATTAGCCCTGATGAATACAATAGAATATTTGCCTGCAGAGATGCAAAAGCTATATGGGATGCCCTGCAGTGTTCTCATGAAGGTACCTCTCAAGTAAAGTAGTCAAAGATTGACATGCTAACTAGGCAATATGAACTGTTCAAGATGAAGGAGGGGAAAACTATCCTGGAGATGCATATTAGGCTTACTGTCATTATCAATGAATTAATATTTCTTGGAGATATTATTCCTCATAACAAGATTGTGAGGAAAATATTTAGCATACTGCCTCCATCATAGGACAACAAAGTGAATACCATCACTGAAGCAAGAAATATGAATGCAATGACTCTTGATGATCTGATTGGAAACCTAGAGACTTATGAGCTAAAGCTCAATGAAGATCGCATGGATCAACAAGCTTCTAAACCTTGCAAGACTAAGAACCTGGTACTCAAGACCACCCATAAATAGGACTCTAAAGAAGATTATATATCACTACAACCCGATGTTTCCAACGAGCAATAAGGAAAGGTGGTTTCTTAAGTAAAGGTAGCTCATCAAAATCCAAGACTATAGAGAAGAACAATAATAATAATAGTGTCGATGGTTGCTACAAAAGTGAAAAGAAAGAGCACTTTATCAAAGACTGTCCCCTGTGAAAACTTGAGGGAAATAATAGCAATTCCGATAAGGGAAAGCAACAGAAGAAAGACCGGGTTCCTGGAAGAATAATGACAAATAAGGCAATGGACAACTTTGTAAAAAGAGCCATGGATTCCATGCAGTCATCCTTAACTTATGAGTCTGATAATGATGATAATGGAAGTGAATATAAGGATTATTCATTAATGGCTATAGAGAATAGTGACTCAGAATCAGAAGCTCTTGGCATTGATGGAAAATTTNGTGAATATGAGGATTATTCATTAATGGCTATAGATAATAGTGACTCAGAATCAGAAGATCTCTTGGCATTGATGGCAAATTCAACCTCTGATGCTGATGAGGAAGAAGAATCTGAGGTAAGCTTTCAAGACATCAAGGTCAAAATTCACGCATACTCTAAAAATAAACTAATTTCTCTGTCAACTATTTTAATTGATGCATACCAAAATATTTTTTTATGAAAAGGAACAATTAAAGACAGACTATGCATCACTTAGATTTGAACATAAAGATCTAAAAATAAGTAGAGAAAATCTTGAGGTCTTTGTAGTAGATCTCAAGGACCAGTTTCTTGTGTTAGAAGATAAAAAGGCTGCCTTAGAAATTGAGAATAATAGATTGTTGAATGCACCAAATAAAGGCAAGAGCTAGCTACTGAAATTCAGGAGAAACTGCAAAGTGAACTAAAAGAGGCTAGTAACAAACTTCTGATTGAATATGAAAAAACTAGGATGCTTCAAGAAAACCTAGATAAGGCTAATTTTGAATTAGAAAAGAACTTGAAATGGAGCTGGTCTTCCCAGATAATGTTGAAGATGCATGAAAATCACAGTAACAATAAAAGGTTCTAGGACATATTAAGGCTAAAACCCCATACAATCCACATAGCAAGTATGTAGACATTCCTGACAATCGTCTTTGCACTCACTGTGAAAATAATGGATACTTAAAAGAAACATGCCCATCCAAAATTCAAGCAGGCCTAAAAAATATTGCATATATTGAGAAAAATAAATAGCAAAACCTGGTCCTTCACAAAAGGTTAATAAACTACCAAGATGGTCTAAAAAGAATGTTATTAATCCTTTAACTCAAAAAAATGGACCCAAGCTTGTCTAGGTTTCTAAAACTAACCCATGAATATTTTTGCAGGCTAAGGTGAGAGGAAGCAAAAAGTGGTGGTATGATGATAGTTCTTGCTCCCGCCACATGATCGAAAACAGAAACAATGTTCTCTCACTAAGAGCCTATCAAAGAGGGAGTGTAGACTTTGGAAATGGTAAAAAGGGAAACATAACCGGCATAAGCAAGGTTTGTAAGTCCCACTCTCATACTATAGATAATGTGTATTATGTCAAAGAATTGAAGCACAGTTTGCTGAGTGTGACTTAAATGTGTGACAAAGGGAATCAAATTCTTTTTACTTCTAAAAGATGTATGGTGACCAATGAAAACTCTGGAAACCTAGTTCTCAAAGGAAAAAGGCACAAAAATATTTATAAATATGATATCATGTCTTCACCTGAAAATGAACTCTCGTGTCTTAGTGCACTAGATACTCTATGGCACAAAAGACTGGGACATATTGGCTTCTATATGTTGAACAAGCCAATTTTCAAGCACCTGGTCATTGGGCTGTCCAACTCGAAATTCAAGAAAGATAAAGTTCGTGATGCATGTGTTAAGGGTAAGCAGGTCAGATCCACATTTAAATCTAAACATGTGGTAAGTACCTCTCGACCCCTGGAACTACTTCACATGAACTTATGTAGACCAATGAGAGTTCAAAGTAGAGGAGGAAAGAGGTATGTGTTTGTAATTATTTATAATTATTTTAGATTTACATGGAGTATATTTCTTGCAACCAAAGATGAAACTTTTGATATGTTTGTAGCTTTTGTGAAGAAACTGCAAAGAAAGATGAATAGACATGTAGCTAGTATTAGATTTGATCATGAAACTAAATTTTAAAATGCTAACTTCCTTGAGCTCTACACTGAAAATGGTGTTGATAATTATTTCTCTGTCCCTAGAACTCCACAGCAAAATGGTGTTATAGAATGAAAAAATATGATTCTAGAGAATATAGCGAAAACTATATTAATTAGTAGCGGTCTTTCTATGACCTATTGCTCTGAAGCTGTAAACACTACATGCTACATCATAAATAGATGCATGATTAGGTCAATAATTAAGAAGGCCCCCTATGAATTACGTATAGGTATAAAAATAAATGTAACCCACCTAAGAGTCTTTGAAAGCAAGTATTTTGTACAAAATAATGGAAAATAGGATCTAGAAAAGTTTTATGCTAAAAGTGATGAAGGTATCTTTCTGGATTACTCACCACAAAGTAAAGCTTATAGGGTGTACAATAAAAGAACAAAATGTGTTGAAGAAAGTATCCATGTAATCTTTGATGAATCTAATCTTTTGGCTGAGAAAGGTACACATGTTGCTGATGATGGTGAGTTTGGGCCAACTAAAAAATATGAGGAGAAAACAAACCATGAACTTCCAGAAGCTGCTATAGAACAGGAACAAGAACCAGGTCCTTCAGAAACAGTTCAGGAGGTATGACAGATAGGGGGAATAGTTCAAGAAAATCAAGAAGAAATACAGCATCTGCCCCCACTGTTGAACATGAAGTAAACACTGAGATTCAAAGGTCTCGCACCAGGGGATGGAAACATCAAAGCTCCCACCCTCTGACAAATGTGTTTACAACAGTTGACTCCTGAATGGTGACAAGATCAAAATTTAGAAATATAATTTCCTTTTCAGCATACATATCCATGGTGGAGGCCAAGAACATCAAAGAAGCTCTTGGGGATGCACACTAGATAGTGGCCATATAGGAAGAACTAAATTAGTTTGAAATAAATAAAGTTTAGTACCTGGTTCCCAACCCAAAAGACAGAGCAATCATTGAAACCATGTGGGTATTCAGGAACAAGCTGGATAATCAAGGAAATATTACCAAAAATAAAGCTAGATTGGTTGTACATGATTATAATCAAGAAAAAGGAATTGACTACGGTGAAACATTTTCTCCTATGGCCAGGATAGAGGCAATTTACATGTTCATTGACTTTGCATCATAGAAAGGCTTCAAACTATATCAAATAGATTTGAAGAGTGCCTTTCTGAATGGGTACTTGAAGAAGAAAGTGTTTGTCCGACAACCACCACAAATTTTGAAAGTCATGATTTTTTAAATTATGTGTACAAGTTGGACAAGGAATTGTATGGGTTAAAATAGGCTCCAAGGGCATGGTATAAAAGGCTGTCAAAATTTCTCTTGGAGAATGAGTTCTCCCGAGGTAAAATTGATAACACACTATTTTTGTTAAAGAGTGGCAATAACTTGTTGATAGTACAAATATATGTTAATGATATCATCTATGGAGCCACTAGTGAATCTCTTTGCAATGGATTTGCAAAACTCATAGGAAGTGAATTTGAAATGAGCATGATGGGAGAATTAAAATTCTTCCTTGGACTCCAAGTCAAGCAGACAGAAACGAGAATTATGATACAAAAACAGAAGTACAAAAAGGAGATACTCAAAAGGTTTGATATGGACAATGCTAAAGTAATTAATAATCCTATTGCTACTTCAACCAAGCTGATTATGGATGAAACTTGTACATTTATTGGTGAAAAGAAGTACAAAGATATGATTGATTTCTTTCTCTACTTAATGGCAAGTAGACCTAACATTGTGTACAATGTGGGATTGTGTGCAAGATTCCAGTCTAGTCTAAAAGAATCACATTTGAAGGTCGTTAAAAGAATCTTGAGATATCTCAAAAGAACTCAAGACCTAGTTCTGTGGTACCTAACATGAGTCTCCTTTGAATTAATTCGATATGTAGATGCTGATTATGCTTGATACTTGGTGGACGGGAAGACCACATCATGAATGGATAATTTTCTTGGATCATGTCTAATCTCGTGGGCATCTATGAAGCAAAACTCTACAGCTTTATCAACTACTGAAGGTGAGTATATAGCTGCTGCATCATGCTGTGCTCAACTATTATGGATCAAGAAACAACTGGAGGATTATGGGATGATGATTGAAAAAGTCCCCATATTTTGTAACAGTACAAGTACCATAAATATATCCAAAGAACTCGGTCCACAATAAGAGAACTAAACACATTGATGTGAGGCGCTAATTATTGGGAGACAATGTTGAACAAGGACATATAACTAAGGAGTTCTGCAAGACAAAAGATCAAATTGCTGATATTTTTACCAAAGCTTTAAGCAGCGATCACTTTGAAAGAAACCGCTTGGAGCTTGTTTAATCAAGATGGATTAAGACACTCTTGACTTCCCTCAATGATTGGCTATGTTTGTATCATATTTTTAGTGAATAAATGTGTTGAATAATGTCTAACTCGGTCTTATACTGTAACATGTATGCACGCATGACATAGATTCTAGGGCATAGTTGAGTAATCTAATGACAAAGATCTAGACTAGAAAAGGTTTCACAATCAACATTGAGGAAATAAGTCAAAGAACCTAGTTTTTTGACACCCAGGTATGTACCCCTTCTCCAATTGACTGTTGTACTTAATCATTAAACTGCCACGTTATTAAACCAAGTTCCCATCCATTTTGTTATACTCCATAAAACAATCACTCTAATCCTAACAAATCTATAGTGGATCAGGTTTCAAAATCATCAAGTCATAGGGTAATCATGATTAGCTTCAGTCTGCATTCTATCACGACTAATTTCCTAAACTACATATACATATCTTTATGGCCTAATTAATCGATCGAACCACCACTTTTCAAAATTTCAAAAATTATGACAGTTACCCCTTCTCTCCCAATTAGAGCCGGATTAGGATCAATAAAAAAAATTAAATCCAACAAACTGTCAAAGCATTACCTATAATTCCCCATCTCTTTTCATTCCCCTTTATTTTGATAAAAACTTGTAAAAGCCAACTCCAAATTTTGAACAAAAACAAGAAACCCTAGCCTTGTCTTCATATAAAATCACAAAACTTCATTGTCGTGAAAAACTCACCTAGCAAGATCCCTTCTGAAATTGTCAAAACAAACCTAAACCCTAACCCCATTACACCTATTTCTACAACCACCCAAGCCTAATCTAGCCAAGAATCATCCTCTCTACCAAATGCCTCAATATCCTTTACTGGGTTAGTCGACTACTCTGACGAAGAAGAAAGTGAGGCGTTTAAGAGAGAGAAACGAGTTGTGGAGGAATCACAAATGGAGGGGGAAGAAAATATTGATCATGTGCAAGATGTTGGTGATGAAGAGACAAAGGCAATTACTACCGAGAAAATGATAGCTGAAGAAGATATTGGAATTACAGAAGAAACAATGATAGATAGTGGGTTGGTTATAAAAAAAGAGGATGAAAGTATTGTTGATGACGTGAGCAAGAAGACACCGAAGAAGGTTATGGGAGAAACTGAGGAGAGTGTTAGTGCTGGAGTAAAAGTACCAAAAGCCCGTAGAAAACAACTAAGCTCTTCAGTTGTTGGTGAGGGAGAATTTGTTGTAGTAGGAGAAGTTGTGGCTGAGCTGGAGGCAAGTCAGGTTCAAAAAATGGGTTCTTTGAATATTGACCCTGAAAAATCTAAGTCTCTTGATTGGACTAACACCGAGAAAGAAGAGAAAAAGGAAGAAGAAGCACAAGTTGGATAAAAAGATAGCGATGACAGTGATAATCAGGCCTTGGTAAATCTAGTTTCTAGGCTAAGGGACAAAAGGCAAGCTGAATAAAAATCTATCCCCAAGAGGGTGAAGACTATTGAAAAGAAAGAAGTCTTGCCTCTTAGGTCTGTTAATTTGGGGGGAAGAACACTTGTAACCAGAGGAAAGAGTAAGGCAACACTTGAGAAAGCTATGGGGGAGAGCAAGAAAAAGAAGAAAAAAAGAGAAGGGATCAAATTAATTGATTAGGCTGATATAGAGGAGGTGGACTTGGTGAGCGGAGAAGAGGATAAAGAAGAAGAAGAAGAAGAAGAAGAAGAAGAAGAAGACTAAGAAGAAGAAGAAGAGGGGGAGGAAGTTCGTCTATAAAGATACCAGAAGAAGAAAGATAAATCATATACAACCACTCCTAAAGAAAAATGTACCAAAAAGAGAAAAGCTGCAGTCTCTGATCTTGAAGTAAAAGGAACTAGTTCCAAACTAAGGAAAAAGACTCAGAGAAAAATTATCATTGTTGGCAGAGAAGAGTGGTTTGATGGGTTGATGATGCTGAAGGGAAGAGTGATTGACCCTGTGGTGGTGACAATGTTTGGGATGACGGAGCTGGTGGAGAAGTTAGAGGCCCAAGGGTGGACACATGTTTTTCTATGCCCGCTGTCTATCATGTATGGTGAATAAATGCTTCATTTTTACACGAATTTCAAAGTATTGGAGAATGACCAAGTGAGTACTGAAGTTAGGGGAATAAACATGGTTCTTGATTCAAAGATACTAGGCGAGATTCTGAATGTGCCAGCCAAGGGTTTTGACCCTTGCATGAAGCGTGCGTGGCCTGAGTTGGGGGAAAAGAAAGATGTCATATACTTGACTAACAATTATATTCATACGAGGGAGAAGTTGACTGCTAGGAAGATAGAAAAAGGGGAGATGGAGCCAGTTCACAAACTGCTCTTTGAGTTTGTGAAAAAGTGTTTGCTGCCTCGTTCTAAAAGGAGGCATTAGACAACCTACCTGGATTTGTCTGCTATGGAGGTCCTTGATCAAAATAGGCCAATTAAACTCTCATCTCTGATGTTGAAGCATATGGCAAGGGCTGCTGATCAAGAACGAGGTACCCATACTTTTCCTTATGGGTTTTTGTTGACCATGGTATTTGAGCATTTTAAGATTCCCCTCAGTGGTCCTAAAAAGGATACAAAGAAGGACATGTTTGATGAGGAGACTCTGAGGAAATGTGATTGTGTTGCCCGACCACCTGGAATCAAAAGCAAAAGCATGGTCACTAATCTATTAGAGGAATTGGCTGTTGCCAATGAGGAAAAGGAGAACGTGAAGGAAGATATTGCCTGACTAAAGAAGGAAAACAGGAGGATAAAAGAGGAGAAGAAGAAAAAAGAACAAGAAGCCTCCGCTGCTAAAATTGACAGGTTTCTAGGGTTAATTCAAGGAGAACCCTCTTCCACCAAAGAACCTGGTCCTCACTCCTCTTAGGTCCCCAATTTACACATTGCCTAGTCATACATCCCTTCTATGACCAATGTCTGGATTGTTTTTGTTATTGATTTGTTTTGGCAGTTTGGGGGGGGGGTTGTTCAACCGATTTTTGGTTGGGCCTACTTTGAGTTTAATGTGGTACACAGTTTAACAAATGACAATCTATTAATTTTCCTACTTTTTGGCTAATTCTAAGTATCTGGACTGAATGTTTTACTTGATTACTTATGTATGCTCTTGAGGATATGTACATGTTAGTGTAACCCCAGCAGACATGAGTTTTATATTACTACATTCTCTCATTGAACGTGTTGACATGTTGATTTTTCGACGATGTCAAAAGGGTAAAGTTAGGTGTGTGCTTATAAACTTGGTTCTTGAAAATCTGCTTATGCTAATGATAAAATATATTCTTGAGTTGTCTATTTGCAGGTTTGACAATGAATTATGCATAGCCATCTACATGGTTGCGATGAATAGAAGGCGAGTCCCTTACACTTATGCAAACATGGGCAAACTAAAGAAGTATGCTATGAATGAAACTGGTTCTTGTCCTGAAAGATGATGTACTTAGAGCAAGCTGTTTGGCTGATTCACACATGGGTATGTCATCATCAACAAGTGAAATTTATTGAGCTGAGAATATATTATTTTTTGATGATTAAAAAACTATAATAAGAGCTAGGTTTTAGGAACGAGTCTGACATATGGCAAGACTGCCGTACAGCCGAGACAAGTCTGACAAAAAAGAAGACCTTTTGCCATAATTCAAGACTATTTCTATTGAGAGAAATCATGAGAATATTTCTAACAATAGCATACAAAGAGATAAGGTACTTCCGATGATTCAACCCAATCAACTGAAGAACAAGTTCTTGAAGATGAAGCTTCTCCAATTCTTTAGTTATTAGGTTGAGTCTTTTATTCTGAAGTGTAACCTATCTACTTTCATAGAAGTGTTTTAATAGGTTATTGTTGTGACTTTGTTTTTCGTTAGCTTTCTATGCTAGAGTTAGTCTAGAAAGAGGATGCTAGAATTGGATTAATTATAGGGTAGGGTACTAGAGTTAGTCCTCTTGGTTATTGAGTTGTAACCTAAAATAGCTCTTTGAAATTAGTGAAGATTTAAGAAAAATTCTACTGAATAGGTCGTGGTTTTTACTCCTTTGAGCAAGGAGGTTTTTCACGTAAAACTTCATGTGTTGATTATTTTTTCCGTAGTTATTCTTGTGTGAGTATGATTAACTAGTTCAAAGAACTAGGCTCTTTGAAAACACGAAAATCAGGCAAGACACAATTTAACCCCCTGTTCTTGTGTCTTAGTGTAGTCTAAATTAACAGATAACTTCAATGTAAGTAACGAAGATATTGTTCAATAAAAATCAGGCTGATGATGTTCGTAATCAACTTAATATGAATTCTCTGATAAATCTCCTCGTGTCTGGGACTCAACTTAGATGAAAAAACAAAGATAATCAATAAAATATGATAAAATGTTTATATATTTAATACATACGTCTATGTAAAACTAATTTTTGTTTCCCTATCTTATGTTCAGTTTAGATAAGTTGATGATGCATAAAATTTTGAGGTTTAATAAAAGGTATAATATTTTTAGTAGTTGTATATCAGCATCGTTGTAATGTTCTCTTGTAGCTAGGAAGTGGATATGTAAAGTTTGTGAAATCCAATAGGATTATGGCATTAAGGTAAGTTCATAAATGGACTTGGGTCAATAACACAAATTGACCTTGAAATAAGCTGATCTTGAATTTTTGCCTTGAAAGTTTGTTCATTAGTCAGGTGACCGCCCCAAAATTCAAAGTTAAAGACAACCCCTTATGGTGTTCTATTTCTATAATTTTCTGAATGGCCTTGATTGGGGCCGGCATTAAATGTTTGGACCAGTTAAGCCAAGTTTGACAAAAATGGCCTCAGTTAAATTTAATGAATATTACTTGGATCAAAATACCCTACCGTTCTTGGAAATCATGGTTGTAAAAGCTGCAATACTAGACCTAACGACACGAACAAAGTAGAAATAGGCGCAACAACCATTATTCCTAGTTTAGGCTTAGACTCTCTAACTTGTGAAAACAACGATGATTGGAACTTTAACATAGTCATTTTGTCATAATCCAAAATTTACCTAGTCGTGGCGGCATCTAACCCAACCTGCTAGGCAAGAAATTAACAATCAACACAACTCAAATGAGAATAATAAAAATCAATAACTGAAATAACTGAGTTTCTATACAATAACCCAATCTTGGTAGTATAATTCATGATTCATTAAGACTTAGATTTACAAAGCTGGTATGACATAAATACAGTATCTTTTTGGAATGTATATAAACATAACTTTAATCTAAAACTACCTAGGTCAAGTGGCTATATCCGAAAGGCATGTGCATCTTCAGTGCCGACTCCCACCATCCTCAGTATCTCAGCTCAAAGATCTGCACACAAGGTGAAGAAGTGTAGTATGGGTACAACCGACCCCATGTACTCAGCAAGTATCATAACTAATCTCGGCAAGGTAATAGAAGCAAGAATTATAAATGATACTCGCCAATCACATGTATAGTTCATAAATTCCAATAACTACATAACAGTAATATGATCAAATCATGAAATCACAGATAAAATCACCTTGGTGCACACTATTTTCTTAACTTTCTCTACTCACTTAACAATCTAGCATAGGAGGAAGATATGCAAATAAATCAGGTTAACAGTCAAAGAAATTGCAAATAAAGATGAAATGCAATAACCAAATATCAATCTGTTGTGGCGCGCAACCCGTTCCAAATAGAAATCACAATACGGCTCCAAGGGCTACATCCAAATCTCAATAACCAAACCAAAACCTATGATCGGCTCTCCTAGAGCCCAGATCAACCAGAAACCCGCCGGTTTCTCATAATCTGCATGTACACAATCAAGAAGGAACATGAGAGGGTGACCCTAGGGGAATACATCTATATCCAAATGTTGCACTGACAACTAACGTGCTAATAATATTAACTGCATAGACAACTCACGTGTTGCACAGAAAACTCACGTTCCAACGATTTTAATATCTGGATTGACACGGATAACTCACTTGCTGCATGGACAACTCACGTGCTAATAATATAACAACCGCATGGACAACTCACGTGTTTCACAGACAAATC
>AWOL01S0224104.1:11708-39396 GCA_000715115.1 Nicotiana otophora | reverse complement strand
ATGAGTACAACCGACCTCATGTACTCAGCAAGTATGATAACTAACCTCGACGAGGTAATAGAAGCAAGAATTATAAATAATACTCTCCAATCACATGTACAATTCATAAATTCGAACAAGTATACAACAATAATATGATCAAATCATCAAATCACAGATAAACCCACCTTGGTGCACACTATTTTGCTTAATGTTGTCTGCCCAATCAACAATCGAAATAAGGAAGATATGCAAATAAATCAGGTAAACAGTTAAGGAAATTTCAAGTAAAGATGAAATACAATAACCAAATATCAATCTGTTGTGGCACGCAACCCGATCAAAACAAAAATTACAATAAGGCTATAAGGCACACATCAGAATCTCAATAACCATACCAATACCAATGATCAGCTCTCCCAAAGCCCACATCAAATAGAAACCTGTCGGTTCTCATAATTAGCATGTACACCATCAAGAAGGAACATGAGAGGGTGACCCTAGGGGGATGGATCCATATCCACCAGATGCACGGACAACTCACGTGCTAATAATATCAACCGTACGGATAATTCACGTGTTCTACGGACAACTCACGTGTTCCACAAACAACTCACGTGCCAATAATATCAATATATGAATATGCATGGATAACTCACGTGCTGCACAGACAATTCACGTGCTAATGATATAACAACCGTATGGACAACTGAAGTGCTGTACGGATAACTCACGTGCCAATAATATCAATCCGCCCGACGTGGTTACAGGCTCAATATCACAATACGACCGGTGCGGTCACATGCTCAATATCACAATCCACCCGGTGTGGTCACATGCATAAGATCACAATCTGCCTGACATGGTCACAAGATATTAGTCCAAACGATATCACACAGAAGGTAAATATAAAAGAATACATGTATATGATCAATGGATATCAAATTTCATACTCCCGGACTGGTATAGTTAACATTCTAAGGTGTATGCATGTGCAAGTTGATATCGTAGCTCAAATCAGGTAAATACGTCAGAAAACAATAACTATCAGGTTTAATAAGGAGATTAACCTCTATGTAACCTCAAACGTGGCTCAATCATCTCTCAATAGGGGTACAAATAAGAGAAACATAACATCATGAAGCTTATCAATCAAGTCAAGACATATGATAGCCTAAGCACTACCCCAAGAATAGATAATACCTCAGTGCTCGCACATGGACTTAGCCCTACACATGTGCGCCACCCATAGCACATAGCTATCATAAATAACTCAAGCAACTAATGCCTCAACAAAGTTTAGGTAAGATACTTACCTTAATCAAGTCAAATCAATACTCTAGAAGCTGGAATCAAACCAAACGATAAAGGTCGATTCTTTAATTAAATACTCAAGGTAAAACAAAAGGTCAACCCGCACTCGTACCTCGGAACCCGTTAAAACTCATAAATTCTGACAACTCATTCAAATACGAGTCCAACCATACTAATATACTCAAATCTGACTCCGAATCGATGTTCTCCAATTATTTATTTTAGAAACGTTTTGACAAAAACCTCTAATTTTTCTTTTAGATTCATAAATCAAATGCCAAAATTAAATATGGAATCATGTAAAATAATCAAATCTGAGTCAAAAATATTTACCCCAATCCAAATCGTGAACATCTCCTCCAAGATCGCCGAAATCCGAGCTCCATAACTCAAAATGTGATAAAATAACCAAAACCTTCGCGATTGCGAAGCACAAAAGTCACTGCCACAGAAATACCCTTCACGTTCGCGTCTCACACCTCGCGAACGCAATGCAAAGATCAGGCAACACTACGCGAACGTGATGCACAGATCAAGCAACACTACGCGAACGCGGAATAGTCCCTCACGAACGCGAAGATATTACCACCAGCTCCCAACTCTTCATCGCGAACGAGTTGCCCAAGCCCCACAAAACAATGTGAATGCGATCCTCCAGTCGGCAAATGCAAAGAGGAGAAACACCCAGCTCATCACACACTGTGCGATCATAGTCTGTCCCTCGTGATCGCGAAGGACATCAGCAACAATAGAAAATCAGCAATACAACATGAAAGAAAAATGGTCTGAAACCACGCCCAAACTCATCCGAGCCCCTCGGGATCCAGTCCGAACATATCAACAAGTTTTAAAACATAATATGGAATTACTCGAGGCCTCAAATCACACATAAAAATATCAAAACCACAAATCGCACCTCAAATCAAGCTTAATGAACTATTTTAAATTTCCTAATTCCAAACTTACGTTGAACACGTCTAAACAACTCGGAATCGCCTCAAATATTACACACAAATTCCAAATGACAAAACGAACTTATTTAAATTCCCGGAACAACAATCCGAACCGGATAACATTGAATTCAACTCCCGATTAAACCTATGAACTTTTCAAACCTTCAAATTGCCAACTTTCGCCAATTAGTGCCAAAACCTTCTAGAAACATCCAATTGTAAATCCGTGCATACACCGGAGTCCATAATCACTATCCGGACCTAACGGAACCATCCAAACTCTGATCCGAGGTCAAATACATAAAAGTCAAACTTGATCAACTCTTCCACGTGAAAACTTCCTAGTTGAGAATCATTCTTCCAAATCAATGCCGAACTACTCAAAAACCAAAACCGACTATACACGCAAATTATAATGTACCATATGAATTTATTCATGACCTCAAGCCACCGAACTGAATGCAAATGCTCAAAACGACCGATCGCGTCGTTATACGTTTAGATGATAAAGTGACGACATGACTTTTGAAAGCTTACTGACATATTCTCTAGGGTTTTCCAATTGCTTATGAGCAAAAACCAGATGCTCATCAACCTTCTTTATCACCGCTATGACTACCTCGGTTAATCCTATTGCCGATGAAATCCATAAATACCAAATATATTCAAATGTCGATGTAGATTCGACTGTCGTTTTGCATCAATTAAAAAAACTTATGACTCAAAAGTAAAATTCTAGTAATGATAAACTATCAACTTTTGCTCAATAAGTAAAAGTTGGGCAACATGCACCAGTAAGCAGTTAAAGAAACTCATGATTCAAAGGCAAACAGGCAGTACGGAAGCTAGACATACTAATGATTAACTATCAACTCTTGCCCAATAGGTAAGTTGCGCAACATATACACTAATAAGTTAATGAAACTCATGACTCAAAGGGCAAAACTTCAGGTAGTACTGAACCTAGACATACTAACAATCCTATCAATTCTTGCCCAACAGGCAAAAGTTGGGCAACATGAACCAATAAGTAGTAAAAGAAACTCACGACTTAAAGGCGAAATGTTAAGTAGTATTAACCAAGACATACTCATGATTGACTATCAATTCTTGCCTAGTGGATAAAAGTTGGAGGAGTGGGCATTCATGGACATTTACATGGTTGAAATTAAGAAAGTGTCGTTTACGATTTTAAAACTAAAAAAATGACTTTTTTAGATCTCTTATGTGTAAAAGACAAATCTGTTAAATAAATCTCTCAAGTATAAAAAAAAAGTAATAATATCATAAAACTAAAAACAAGGTTGTAAAGTGCCATAAAACTCATGGACCCATAAAAGTTGGGCAACATGCACCAGTATGCAGTTGCCTAACATACTCATGACACAAAAGCAAAACTTCATGCAATATTGAACCTACACATACTGATGATTAATTATCAACACTTGTCTAATAGGCAAAAGTTATGCAACATGCAAAAGTAACTAATTAAAAAAGGATCACGACTCGAAGGCAAAACATCACGCAATTACATATATAAAAAATGCAGAAACACTAAAACAAACATAACACAGCAGATAACAGTTTTAAAAGTAACACCAGTCATATGAATTGTGATAGTTTTAATCAAATTGCGGTCATGGTGATGTTTTACCTAAAAAGTATATATATTAGGTAGCCTCCAAGCTTTTCAATACCTTATACGAATATTATTTATTTAGGTATATCAACCAATTTTGCTAGATACTCATTTCTGAAAGCTTTAAACCAAGCAGTTCATAGAGAAATTTGAGAACGTGAATTTGTTAATTACAATTCCTTAGTTAATGCATAAAAATAGTACTTTGACATGAGTCGAGGGCCATGGATAATGCATGGGGATACTCTACAGGGAGATATGAATTTTATTGCACATTAGGGGATGTCAAGGAGGAGGAATTTGCAGAGGAGGAGGAAGAAGAAGTTACTGCAAAGTTGGAGAAGAAGGGAAGAATGGAAGGATAAAATAGTTTTATAAAACAAAAACAAAACTTTATTATTACAAAACTTTTAAAAATAAGAATAAAAAAATAAGATCATCCTTATGGAGATACCCAGTTGTGTACGTGTAAAATCGGGGGTAAATTTTTTTCTGATTCCCTAATAAGAAAACAAGAGGGAAGCACGACTCGACACCACTACAAGCAAGGCTGAAGAACCCCTTGAATCGGCACCTGATAGGAGTGAACGATGTATCTAGGATCGGGCACGGCAAAATAACGGACCCGGACCAAGTCTATTAAGAATTCATTAAGATTACGATATTTAATTAAGCACGGTGACTAGGTATATTCCTATCCTAATCATAAATCCGCTCCCTACTTAGAGTTAATATAATGCTCTCTTCAATTCTTCTCTAATCTAGACGTAGCTTTCCTAAGCATAGCATAGATAGAAAATGGAACCTAACTGTTGGCCAGACAATTAAGCAATTAATTATAGAATTGAAGAAACAACCATATATTAGTGAATTTTAATCAAGGTTAAGACAACTTTAAACAACAATGTTCATGGCTAAATCACAACCCCAAAACTATGGGTTTTAGCCACTCATGATAATATCAAAACTAATTTACAAGTGTTGAATAATTGAGAATACTAAGAAACGATGAAGAAAACTGAGATATCCTTGCACCCGGATGTTCCTCGTGTGTATGTTTCCTTCAAAGAGGCACCCCCTTCTCAAAATAGGCTTAGTCTTGCTTTTATACGCGTTGTGAGGTCTTGGTTCGAAATAACCTTGTCCCAGGCAAAGTAGGATAGATTTCTCGTCAACAGCACCCAGTGTAGCGTGGGGCGCTATCCCTGGCGCTGACGTCTTTTAATTTCTGACTTCTGTGCCACAGATAGCACCCCACGCTGCCTGTGGCACTACAAATGGCTATTTTCCAGCTTTGCTCCTTTTGGCTCCAATCTCGTACCTTTCGCCCCATATTGCCTTTGGATGATTCCTACACATAAAACACCATGAATTAGCATAAATTATTATATTTTACAATCAAAATCTACGAAACACCAGTAAAATGCGAGGCGATATACATATAAATATATATACTTTAAGCTAAATATTAGAGGTCGTCTGTTGCCTTAGATGAATTGGACTCGGGGGTAGTGGTACAACTGATGAACTCGGTGGTAGAAGAAGGTCACGTCAAGATAAACTTGACAAGCTTGGCTTAGGATTGAAGACACAAATACATAGACTACATGAAGACAAGAAAATTGCCATTGGATCCCAAGGAGTCGAGAGTCCTGCGCACCAAAGCTGCCAGGTTCAGCTTGGTCAAGGGGAAATTATTTAGAAAATCCTTTTTCGGCCGACTAGATAGGTGCTTGGGTCCGGGGGAGACTGACTATGATATGAGAGAGGTCCACAAGGGCACTTGTGGGAACCACTCGGGAGCAGAATCCTTGGTTTGGAAATTAATCAGAGTCGGTTACTACTGGAACGAAACGGAGAAAGATGCAAAATAATTTGTACGAAAATGCAACGAGTGTCAAATATGCACCCCAAAGATTTAGCAATCGGGAGATATGCTTCACACGGTCCTATCGCCAAGGCTGTTTATGAAATTGAGGATGGACATTGTCGATCCCCTACCATGGGCGCCCGGTAAAGCCGAATATATACTACTCATGAGCGATTATTTCTCCAAGTGGGTCGAAGCTCAGGCGTTCGAGAAGGTTCGGGAGAAAGAGTTCATCGACTTCATCTGGGATCATATAATATGTTGATTTGGGATATCGGCTGAGATAGTTTTCCACAATGGAAAGCAATTCATCGGTGGCAAGGTAAGTAAGTTTCTCGAGGACCACAAAATCAAAAATATATTATCAACACCTTACCACCCTAGCTGGAACGGACAAGAGGATTCAACGAACAAAATTATAGTCCAAAACTTGAAAAAGAGTCTTACCGATTCAAAGGGAAAGTGGAAAGAAATATTTCTCGAAATCTTGTAGGCATACCGAACAACTTCGAAGTTGAGTACCAAAGTGACCCCGTTCTCTCTAGTCTATGGTACGGAAGCCTTAATCCCCGTCGAGGTGGAGGAACCGAGCCTAAGGTTCCAGTATGGTACTGGAATGTCAAACGGAGTGGCCATGGCCATGAGTTTGGACTTATTGGAGGAAAGGCGAGAAACCGCCCTGGTCCGGTTAGCTGCCAAAAAGTAGCGAGTGGGGAGGTACTACATCGAAGAGCTAACCTTCAACATTTCCAAGTCGGGGACTTGGTGTTAAGGAAAGTAACGCTACACACCAAAAACCCAAACGATGGGAAATTATACCTAAATTGGGAAGGACCGTATAGAGTTACCAGAATAATCGGGAAAGGCTCTTATAAACTCGAGTCAGGAATCAGTGTATAACTAACAAACAACTGGAATGTGGCACACTTAAAGCGGTACTACTGCTAAGGTACGGACATAATTCCCTTTGAGATTTGTTATAATTTGGACTAATTTAAGCAGGTACTCGACCGGGGGTAAATACGATAATTAGGTCTGAAAGCACGTGTTGTACTCTTTGTCCCTTGAACTGGTTTTTTTCTGAAGTGGGTTTTATGGCAAGGTTTTTAACGAGGAGAAAGTAAATCGTGCTACCATAGTTTTGAAGACCAGCCTAAAGCCAGAGTTGCTGATCACCCGTACTAGACCGACAGCATTTGAGCCTTCAATAGTTCAGTCTCAAATACGGGGGGCCATTATATCCCCCCCCCCCCCCCCCTAAGTTAGGATCTTTAGAAGGTGTTATTATTTGATATTAAAATCCAAGGCTCGATTATTATAATTCGTTGTAAGGGTCAAACGGTCAAATGAGTCGTACCATAGTAGCTCATTCTTGCTAAGGCAGAAAGCTTATGCGCCTCTGATTATGTAGCATATATGCAAAGTAATGAAAGAAATTTTCCCTCTATATTCTATCACATTGCATTTATACCGTCGATATATTCGTTAAGTTACTTAAAACAAATAACGGATTCTAAATCCTTGAGCCTATGGGCCACCTCGAGTTGGGGACTGTTGTTCGATAAAGCGATCGAACAACTCGGGCTATCGAAGCCCTGGGGGCACCGAGCATATTAGGCAGGTTTTGGACATGTAAAGCTACGACCGACTCATAAACAGCTTGGAGACATTCAAATCCGTATTCAGAAAGTAAGGTCATTAGATATGATTAAAACTTATAAAAAGTTACCCTGGACAGAGCACCGTCGTGTATGAGTAAAATATTCAAGTATCTTAAAAGGCTTCATTTTTTATTGAGTATTTCGAAGCGTACACAAATCAGAGTTATTATCAAAACTGGGCCTTATTCGGGGTTCAGGGAAGCGAGTACTCTAAACTATTTCAAATTTTATGCTAAGGCTTTAATGACAGTCTTCAAATAGGAAGTTGCAAACAGATACTGAAAAGTAAAAGACGTGGTATAGCCAAAGGGAAAATTTTTTATATTCAGAAAATATTTATAAAGGCACGATAAAACGACCTCAAAATAAAAAAGAAATGTACAAAAGAAAATAAACAATAAGCTATGGATTCTCCGCCTAATCTTCACCAGAGCTCGACTCAGCACCGGAACCCTCGGCCTCATATAGCTCGTTTTCTTCGGCCTAAAGACTCTTGGCATCTTTAATCTCGGCCAACAGATCAAACCCCATGCGTGAATCTCCTTAAGGGTCTCCCTCCGGGATAGCCACTTGACATACTAGGCCTTTGTTATTAAGCAGGTTTCGACTATTTCTATATCAGTTTGTATTGGTCTAGAATCTCCTCGACCTGGGAGGAATCAATTGAAGCCGCCTCTAACTTGGACTTCAGAGTGGTATACTCCCGGTTGAGGTCGTCCTGTCCCGAAATGGCCGAACGTAGTTGGGCTCGGAGCTCATCATTTAGCCGAGATCATTTGTCGGCCTTTTATCTCATCACCCCGAGATAGTCTTTGATAGATGCCAACTCCTCTTTGATGGCCTCCTTTTCCGAGGCCAGAAGATCCATCTTGCTTCTCAGCATCTCAGCTGAAGCTTTGAGCTCATTCATCTCGGCCCAGAGCTGGTCAATCAGGCCTACCTTCTCCTGGAGCTGCAAGGTTGCATTGTTAGCTACTACGATCAACCTCTCATTTTTAATCTCAAATGTCCTTACCTTCGCAACCAGTTCGGCATGCTTCCGTTTACGGACGAAGCCTCCCTTCGAGCGTTTTCCAACTCAGCTTGGACAATGGGGAGATCCTTGAGGGCCTCGTCTTTTTACTCGCTAAGGGCCTTGTACATATCCTTCTGCTAGACTTGCTCCTTGAGCTCAATTTCAAGCTGGATAACATCCATCTGAGACCGGTGGAAGCTTTCATGATGGAGCGCCGAAGCCTGAGACAAAATTGGCGAGATCATGAAAAGTCGTTAAGGTTAAATGAACTACATGAAGGACACAAATGAAGGGATACATACCTGGTTTAGTGTTTGTTGTGCCTCATTGAAGAGGCTCGGTGCTCACTTCGTTCATCCTCTCCTGATCCTCTTCAGTCACCAAACAACGAAGATAGTTGGCCACTCCAACAGGCCTGANCGAAGCTCAGGCGTTCGAGAAGGTTCAGGAGAAAGAGTTCATCGATTTCATCTGGGATCATATAATATGTTGATTTGGGATATCAGCTGAGATCGTTTTCCACAACAGAAAGCAATTTGTCGGTGGCAAGGTAAGTAAGTTTCTCTAGGACCACCAAATCAAAAATATATTATCAACACCTTACCACCCTAGCTGGAACGGACAAGAGGATTCAAAAAACAAAATTATAGTCCAAAACTTGAAAAAGAGTCTTACCGATTCAAAGGGAAAATGGAAAGAAATATTTCTCGAAATCTTGTGGGCATACCGAATAACTTCGAAGTCGAGTACCAAAGTGACCCCGTTCTCTCTAGTCTATGGTATGGAAGCCTTAATCCTCGTCGAGGTGGAGGAACCGAGCCTAAGGTTCTAGTATGGTACTGGAATGTCAAACGGAGTGGCCATGACCACGAGTTTGGACTTATTGGATGAAAGGCGAGAAACCGCCCTGGTCCGGTTAGCTGCCAAAAAGTAGCGAGTGGGGAGGTACTACAACGAAGAGCTAACCTTCAACATTTCCAAGTCGGGGACTTGGTGTTAAGGAAAGTAACGCTACACACCAAAAACCCAAACGATGGGAAATTATACCTAAATTGGGTATGACCGTATAGAGTTAACAGAATAATCGGGAAAGGCTCTTATAAACTCGAGTCAGGAATCAGTGTACAACGAACAAACAACTGGAATGTGGCACACTTAAAGCGGTACTACTTCTAAGGTACGAACACAATTCCCTTTGAGATTTGTTATAATTTGGACTAATTTAAGCAGGTACTCGACCGGGGGTAAATACGACAATTAGGTTTGAAAGCACGTGTTATACTCTTTGTCCCTTGAACTGTTTTTTTTCTGAAGTGGGTTTTATGGAAAGGTTTTTAACGAGGAGACAGTAAAGCGTGCTACCATAGTTTTAAAGACCAGCCTAAAGCCAGAGTTGCTGACCACCCGTACTAGACCGACAGTATTCAAGCCTTCAAAAGTTCAGTCTCAAATACGGGGGGCTATTATACCCCCCCTCCTAAGTTAGGATCTTTAGACGGTGTTATTATTTGATTTTAAAAGCCAAGGCTCGATTATTATAATCCGTTGTAAGGGCCAAACGGTCAAATGAGTCGTACTATAGTAGCTTATTCTTGCCAAGGCAGAAAGCTTATGCGCCTCTGTTTATGTAGCATATATGCAAAGTAATGAAAGAAATTTTAACTCTATATTCTATCACATTGCATTTATACCGTCGATATATTCGTTGAGTTACTTAAAACAAATAACGGATTCTAAATCCTTGAGCCTATGGGCCACCTCGAATAGGGACTGTTGTTCGATAAAGTGATCGAACAACTCGGGCTATCAAAGCCCTGGGGGCACCGAGCGTATTAGGCAGGTTTTGGACATGTAAGGCTACGACCGACTCATAAACGGCTTGGAGACATTCAAGTCCATATTCAGAAAGTAAGGTCATTACATATGATTAAAACTTATAAAAAGGTTACCCTTGACAGAGCACCGTCGTGTATGAGTAAAATATTCAAGTATCTTAAAAGGCTTCGTTTTTATTGAGTATTTCGAAGCGTACACAAATCAGAGTTATTATCAAAACCGGGCCTTATTCGGGGTTCAGGGACGCGAGTACTCTAGACTATTTCAAATTTTATGCTAAGTCTTTAATGACAGCCTTCAAATAGGAAGTTGCAAACACATACTGAAAAGTAAAAGACGTGGTATAGCCAAAGGGAAAATTTTTTATATTCCAAAAATATTTATAAAGGCACGATAAAACGACCTCAAAATAAAAAAGAAATGTACAAAAGAAAATAAAAATAAGCTATGGATTCTCCGCCTAATCTTCACCAGAGCTCGACTCAGCACCGGAACCCTCAGCCTCATATAGCTCTTTTGCTTCAGCCTAAAGACTCTTGGCATCTTCAATCTCGGCCAACAGATCAAACCCCATGCGTGAAGCTCCTTGAGGGTCTCCCTCCGGGATAACCACTTTACATACTAGGACTTTGTTATTAAGCAGGTTTCGACTATTTCCACATCGGTTTGTATTGGTCTAGAATCTCCTCGACCTGGGAGGAATCAATTGAAGCCGCCTCTAACTTGGACTTCAGAGTGGTATACTCCCGGTTAAGGTCGCCCTGTCCCGAAATGGCCGAACGTAGTTGGGCTCGACACTCATCATTTAGCCGAGACCATTTGTCAGCCTTTTACCTCATCACCCCGAGATAGTCTTTGGCAGATGCCAACTCCTCTTTGGTGGCCTCCTTATTCGAGGCCAGAAGATCCATCTTGTTTCTCAGCATCTCAGCTGAAGCTTTGAGCTCATTCATCTCGGCCCAGAGCTGGTCAATCAGGCCTACCTTCTCCTGGAGCTGCAAGGTTGCATTGTTAGCTACTATAATCAACCTCTTATTTTTAATCTCAAATGTCCTTACCTTCGCAACCAGTTCGGCATGCTTCCGTTTACGGACGAAGCCTCCCTTCGAGCGTTTTCCAGCTCAGCTTGGACAATGGGGAGATCCTTGAGGGCCTCGTCTTTTTACTCGCTAAGGGCCTTGTACATATCCTTCTGCTAGACTTGATCCTTGAGCTCAAATTCAAGCTGGATAACATATATCTGAGACCGGTGAAAGCTTTCATGATGGAGCGCCGAAGCCTGAGACAAAATTAGCGAGATCATGAAAAGTCGTTAAGGTTAAATGAACTACACGAAGGACACAAATGAAGGGATACATACCTGGTTTAGAGTTTGTTGTGCCTTGTTGAAGAGGCTCGGTGCCCACTTCGTTCATCCTCACCTGATCCTATTTAGTCACCAAACAACGAAGATAGCTAGCCACTCCAACAGGCCTGGATAGCACCCGGGTATCCACTGGGCTCGTATATATGACCATTCTTTTGCAGTCGGGATCCACACTTGGAGCAGGGAACTGCTTTACCAGCTTCGGGCTCAAGCTTAGCCCACCTGCTTCCGATGACACATCCTTTTTAGCGATCTCCAAGTGACCGAACCTGAAATAATCATCTAGTGTGCCGATGTCCACACCCTCAAAGAACAGGTTGAGGGCCTCATCCGTAGCCCAGGATATCTCATTTGGCTTCTCTTTGACGGCCTGAGCCTCGTCAAATAAAGACTCCATATGATGTGGCAGCTACTATTTTTCCTTTTGGCTCCTGAGCCAAGGAGGGTCAAACACCCGGTCTCTCCCCTTGGTCGCCGCTCGCTCTTCTTCATCGACGACCATCGCATGGGCGATGAACTTCAAGTCGTCATCTTCAGGGTTATCCCTGAGACAGAAAGCGAGTCGGGGCCTAGTGTACTGGCCTCAGAACTCTTCTTGTTGCTACTTCTAACCCAAACTACTACACTCTTCTTCTTGGCCTAGGCATCCACATCCGGGGAACACGCAAATTTCCTTTTTTTTTCTTTTTTTCTCCTCCTTTGCAACAACTCTAGGCTATCCTGAAGCAGAGGGATTATCGAGTGAGGATGGAGCCTCATCCTCGTCCAATGCCTGGATCTCAGTGGTCTTGGGCAAACCTATGAAAGAAAGAAAACTTAGTGGAAATGACGATTCAGTATTAAAATAAATTTGGTCGGGAGGATCACT
Source organism: Nicotiana otophora (assembly GCA_000715115.1). Taxonomy (NCBI): domain Eukaryota; kingdom Viridiplantae; phylum Streptophyta; class Magnoliopsida; order Solanales; family Solanaceae; genus Nicotiana; species Nicotiana otophora. The sequence goes on along the minus strand of AWOL01S0224104.1, from coordinate 26,895 downwards.
CATCATGGGAACGGGCCTCCCACTTTCTCTTTGAGAGTTTGCGCTATTCACGCTTGGAATACAATAGTTGTTTGCAAATCCCCTCGACCCACTCTTTGAAGCGGGGAACTGCATTGGGAACTCGGGCAACCCTTGCACAATGATAGAAGCACGATGTCATGACCCAATTCACACTATAGGCCGTGATGGCGGCCAACGTCGTCGTTGGGCAAGCCAACGATGAACTATCCATGTAATAATTCATTTTAATATTTCTAAATTCATTGATTTTATTTAATAAGAGAACGATTAATAGGTGATCTTAATAATCTAAATCATGAAATAAACGAAAGAGTGGAGTAGTGAATTTAATAATCATTAACCATGAAATGCCTACTAGATTCTCCCAAAACCCGGTGTGGCAACTGCACGAGTGAACTAGTAGAATTTTCAAGTAATACATGGTAGAGTCCTAAAACTACCTGGACATAAGCATGATTTTTAGCTACGTACAGACTCTCGTTATATCGTGTGCACGTAGCACCGACAATTATTAGAAAACAACCATTTATAGTACCTACGGGGATAATTCTTTCTTACAAAGTTAGGCAAGACACTTACCTCATTTCTATGTCCTTTTTCCGGTCCACAATTCACACTAAAAGCCTCAAATCGGTGCCACGCAATTCGAAACTTGCCAAGTGTTGTACAAACTAAGAAATATATTATCAAAAGTTTATAATTTAACTATTAGAGTAGTTACCCAACCCAAATTGGAAGATTCCTAAAATTCAACCCTGGGCCCACATGCCCGAATTTCGGAAATTTTAATAAGCAAAAGTTACCCATAACCTCACGAACACAAATATATAATTTTTTCTCAATTCCATAATCATTTTCGTGGTTTAATATCATTTTTATCAAAACCTAGATTTTTTAACTAAATCCTAAAATTTCCACAATTTATATGTTAAAATCCACCCAAAATCCGTGTATTAAACTCACATTAAGTAGTTATTACTTAACTTATAATGATAGGTGAAATATCCCCCACCAAGGGCTCCAAAAGCAGCCAACCCTAGGTGAAATAAGAGAAAAATGAGTCCAAACCCCGATTTAAACAAGTTTCTGCCCAGTGACCCTTCTTCGCGATCGCAAAGGCAAATATGGCCCAGGCCCTGAGAACCTTAATCGAGTACGCGAGAGATCTCTTGCGATCGTGAAGGCTTGGCTCGTCTGAGCATTGCAAACGCGTTGTTACATTCGCGAACGCGAAGGGTAGTGGTACTGACCCCTCCCGGGCCCCTTTCCCCCTACGCGAATACGGACTGGGGATTGTGAATGCGATGAACAAATACCCAGTCGCCCGAATTCATTCTCCACGAATGCGGAACAACCTCTTTGATCACGAAGAAGGAAACCAGAACCAACAATGACAGATTTTGAGACTTAGCTTTTCAACTTACTCTGAACACGCCGAATCATACTTAGACTATTCGGAATGATACCATATTTTACGTACAAGTCATAAATAACCATACAGAACTATTCCCAGGCTCGGAATCCCAAATAGACCTAGATAACACCAAAGTCTACTCCAACCAAATTTAAAGAACTTGAAAACCTTCAATGCGCCAACTTTCAACATTAAGCGCCGAAACATTCCCGGATCATCCGAAACCCGATCTGAACATATGCCCAAGTGCAAATCATCATACAAACCTATTGGAACCATCAAATCCAGGTTCTTAGGTTGTTTCCTAAGAATGCTAAACTCGAGTCAAACTTGGCCATTTTAAGCCACTATTAAGGAACTAAGTGTTCCGATTTCAACCCGAACCCTTCCAAATCCAGGTCAACCATCCCCGCAAGTCATAAAACTGTAAAGGCACATAAAGGAATGTTAATTAGGAGAACGAGGATCTAGAAAGAAAAATGACCGGTCGATTCGTTACATTCTCCACCTTTTAAAAAAACGTTCGTCATCAAACAGGTCTAGAATCATACTTGGAGTGCTGAATAGGTATGGATATCTGCTCCTCATGTCCTCCTCAGTCTCCCAAGTCGCCTCCACGACTTGTTGAACCCTCCACTGGACCTTTACCGCAGAAATCTTCTTAGACGTCAACTGGAGAACCTGCGTGTTAACAATGGCAACTAGCTCCTCCCCATAACCCAAGCTCTCATCAAGCTAAACCGTGCTGTAGTCTAACACATGCGACTTGTCAGCATTATCTTTCCAGAGCATAGACAAGGGGAAATCCGTATGAACTCCCAATGGTCTGTGAGGCAAAGCAAGCTCATAAGCAACCTCCGCAACTCGCCTCAACACTTCATCGGCAAAACCTTCAACATTTGGATCCAGAGCTCAGCTTGTCCTTCTTCTCGAACCTCATGATTCCCTTCATCGGCAAAACTTTCAAGAGAACCTTCTCGCCCACCATATATAATAAATCATGCACCTTCTGACGCATAACTCCTGTATGGACTGTGCTGTGTGAAGTCGCTCCTGAATCAACTTTACTTTCTCTAAGGCGTCCTTCACTAAATCAGTGCCATATAACCTTGCATTACCGGGCTCAAACCATACGATGGGCCAACGACATCGCGAATCATATAAATCCTGAAATAGAGCCATCTCAATGCTGGACTGATAACTGTTGTTATAAGAAAACTCGGCCAAAGGCAAGGATCGATCTCACTGCCCATCAGTCCCCTGTTTCTCTAGTTGGGTCGGAGCTGGTGTTGGTAACTGCTATTTAGTTTCTGGCTTTATGACCGAACTCGTACCCTTTTGTGATTGAAAGTGGGGATATGGGAATCACCTCTTCGACCACAAGCATCTCCTTTGCGGCTGGATATTCTCCGTAGATTATTTTAATTCTGCCTAGTGTTGGGAATTTTAACACTTGGTGCAGAGTTGAGGGTACTACCCTCATGTTGTGGATCCATGGCCTTCCGAACAAAGAGTTGTATCTCATGTCTCCTTCGATTACCTAAAACATAGCTTGCTGGATGTTCTCGACGGTGTTCACCGGTAATATTAGATCATATCCTCAAGGATCTGAACTATCCGCTCCGACTGCCCGTCGGTCTATGGATGAAAGGCTATGCTGAGCTCTACCCGGGTACCCAACTTGCTCTGTACTTCTCTCCAAAAATGCGAAGTGAGTTAAAGGCCTCTATCTGAAATGATGGAAACATGCACACCATGCAACTGGATAATCTCCTAAATGTAAATCTGGTCTAACCACTCTTACGAGTACCTAGTCATCATTGGAATAATGTGTGCCGACTTGGTCAGCCTGTCGATAATGACCAAAACGGCATCAAACTTCCTTAACGTCTGTAGTAACCCAACTACAAAATCCATAGTGATGCGCTCCTATTTCCACTCCGTTATAACCATATGCTAAAGTAGGTCACCTGTCTTCTAGTGCTCATACTTAACCTTCTGGCAATTTAGGCATCTCGCTACATACTCAACTATGTCCTTATTCATTCGCTGTCACCCATAATGTTGCCTCAGATCACGATATATCTTCCTATCACCTGGATGAATAGAATACCAAGAACTGTGTGCCTTCTCTAGAATCTTCTCCATCAATCCATCAACATTATGAATACATAGGTGACCCCGGAGTCTCAGAACACCATCCTCAGCGATAGTAACCTCCTTGGTACCACCCGTAGTACCGTCTCCCTAAGAACCAACAAGTGCGGATCATCATACTGACGAGCCTTGATCCACTCCAATAATGAAGACTGAGCCACGACGCGTGCAAGAACTCGACTGGGCTCTAAATATCCAACTGCACAAGTCTGTTAGTCAAGGACTGAATTTCCAAAGCCAGTGGCCACTCCTATCCTTAAATGAATGCCAACCTACCCATACTCTTTGCCTTTCTTCTCAAGGTATCCGCAACCACATTAATCTTGCCCGGATGATAAAGGATGGTAATATCATATTCCTTTAGTAACTCAAGCTACCCGTGTTGCCTCAAATTGAGATCCCTCAGCTTGAACAAATGCTGCAAGTTGCGATGATCAGTGTAAACCTCACAGGACACCCTAAAAAGATAATGCCTGTAGATCTTAAGAGCATGAACTATCGCGGCCAACTCCAAATCGTGTACGGAGTAATTCTTCTAGTAGAGCTTTAGCTGATGTGAAGCATATGCTATAACGCGCCTCTCTTACATCAATACACAACCTAGGCTAACGCGTGAAGCATCCCAATACACAATATACATCCCTGAACCGGAAGGCAACACTAACACTGATGTTTTAGTCAATGCGGTATTGAGCTTCTAAAAGCTCACGTCGCAATTATCGGACCATCGGAACGGAGCACCCTTCTAGGTCAATCTAGACAAAGGTGCTTCAATATATGAGAAGCCCTCCACAGACCGATGATAATAACCTACTAACCCCAAGAAGCTCCTGATCTCGGTCGGTGTGGAAGGACGAGGCCAACTCTGGACTGCCTCGATCTTCCTAGGATCTACCTTAATACCCTTACCTGATGCAACATGCCCCAAGAATGCCATAGAATCTAACCATAACTCGCACTTGGAGAAATTAGCATATATCTTTTATTCCCGCAAGGTCTGAATCACAACTCTCAAATATTGCTCATGCTCCTCCATACTACGCGAGTAGATCAATATGTCATCAATGAAGACAATTACAAATGAGTTAAGATATGTCCTGAACACCCGGTTCATCAAGACCATAAATGCTGTCAGGGCGTCGGTCAAGCCGAAGGACATTACTAGAAACTCATAGTGGCTATATCTAGTCTGAAAAGCCGTCTTCAGAACATCTGAAGCAAGAATCTTCAGCTGATGATACCCATATCTCAAGTGGATCTTAGAGAACACCCCGACACCCTGTAACTGGTCAAACAAATCATCAATACGCGGCAACGGGTACTTGTTCTGAATGGTAACTTTGTTCAACTAGCGGTAACAAATGCACATCCGTATAGTCCCATCCTTTAACAACAACAACAATAGCCCAGTGGAATCTAGGGATGGTATGATATACGCAGTCTTACCCCTATCCTAGGAGGGCAAAGAGACTGTTTCCAATAGACCATATAGTCCCATCATTCATTTTCACAAATAACACTGGTGCACCCAAAGACGACACACTCGGCCTGATGAACCCCTTCTCTAGCAACTCCTCAAGTTTTTCTTTCAACTCCTTCAACTCTTTTGGAGTTAGGCGGTATAGTGGAATAGAGATAGACTGGGTACCTGGTGCCAAATCAATAAAGAAATCGATATCACGATCTGGTGGCATGCCTGATAGATTAGAAGGAAACACATCGGAGAACTCCCGCACCATGGGCACTAAATCAAACGTGAGAGACTTTGCAGCAGTATGCCGAACGTAACCCAGATAAGCCAAACAACCTTTCTCGACCATATGTCGAGACTTCAAGAAAGAAATGACCCGGCTAGATGTACTAATAGATGAACCCCTTCACTCGAATCTTGGCAATTCTGGTGCCAAGGTAATAGTCTTGACATGGCAATCAAGAATGGCATGGTACAGAGACAACCAGTACATGACCAGGAAGACCTCAAAGTCGATCATGTCAAGCAACAGAAGATCCACTCTGGTCTCATAACCATAAAAAGTCACAATACATAACAGGTAAATTCTATCCACAACAACAGAATCGCCTACTGGCGTGGACACATATACAGGAGCACCTAAGGACTCACAAGAGACACCCAAAAAATGAGCAAATAGTACCGAAGCATATGAATACGTAGACCCTGGATTAAATAGTACCGAAGCATCCCTACGTCAGACATAAATAATACATGTGATCACAGTGTCTGAGGCTACTACATCTGGTTTACGAGAAAGGCATAGAACCTAGAAGGAGCGCCATCTGATTGGACTCCACCTCTAGGGCGACCCCTACCCACTTGCCCTCTACCTTTAGTCGGTCGGACGGCTAGTGTAAGAATTGGTGCGGTGATCATGGGCTGATGGCTCTGCTGTACTGCCTTGCCCTAAAGCCTGGGGCAGAATCTCCTCACATAACCAAGCCCCCCGCACTTATAGAAACCTCTCTGTGCGGAAGATGGCTAACCCTGAGTCTGACCATGGGGACTTGAACACCCATAGCAAGAACCCTAAATAGCAGATAAATGCTAGGAGCTCTCTAGAATGGTGCTGAAATAGGGCCGTAACGGAGCATCCCGAGAAGGCAGCGATGTCGAATATATAGGCCTGCTAGACTGGCCCTTCACAAACTAATCTTCATCCCCATACAAAGCACCACTGAACGCTTTAGAATATCAAGGCCATTTTTCCCCCAGCGCCTGCTCTCGGCCCTACTAATAAATATCCTCGATCCTCGCCTTGCTCTAGAATATCAAGGCTGTTTTCCCTCTAGAACCTACTCATAATGAGTCCCAATATCAATCTCTCGGGCCATAGGGACCTGGATACCATTATGAAAGCCCTTAATAAAACCTCCGCACTCTTTCTGCATCGGTGGGGAGTATCATAATTTCATGGCGAGACAACTCAGAGAACCTCGCCTCATAATCTATCACAGACATCTTACCCTACTAGAGCCGCTTGAACTGACCCCATAACTCTTCCCTCCAATAGGGTCAGATATATCTCTCCAGAAAGAGACGTGTGAATCGATCCCAAGTCAAGGGAGGATAACCTACTGGTCTGCTGAGAAGATATGACTGCCACCATCTACGGGCCCTTCCGTCAAACTGAAATGCGGTAAAGTCCACCTCGTGGGACTCTAATAATCTAATGTTGTACAGTATGCCCCTGCAACAATCAATAAAGTCCCGGGGGTCCTCATTTCACTCGCCGCCAAAGGCAGGACGATGTAGCTTGGTCCATCTATCTAATAGCTTACGTGGTTCGTTGGTCACGACTGGTCTGGGCTCTGGTATAGCCGCTACAACTGGCTGAGCCCTGACCACAGGTAGTGCACCCTGGGACTGATACACGGCAACAACATGCCCTGGAGCCTGAGTGGTAGGGGTCTGTGCTCCCCTCCCGCTTGAGATGTAGATGACTCCGCTATAAATAAACCAACCTGCGCCATAGAGTTCATGAACCGCAGCATACGACCCATGACCTCCTAAAATCCAAGTGCAGACATAAAATCCGTCGGCGCCGGCTCAGCTGCAGGTACCTCGCCTTGCTAGTCAATAACAGCATCCTCCACTGGATCTACTGGTGGCACAACAGGAGCAACTCTAGTAAGCCGTCGTCCTCTGGCAGGAGCTGGAGCTCTCTCTCGGCCTCTGGCTACAAGGGGAGAAGCTCCTCCACCGTCGGGTACATCTACCACGCGCATTCTCACCATATTTGAGAGAATAAGAGAAATATACTTAACACAACATCAACTGCACGATAGAAGATGAAGAAAGAGAAGTTTCTTAACACACTATAGCCTCTTGAAGATCAGTACGGATGTCTCCGCACCGATTCAAAAAAATCTATTAGGCTTGTCCATTACTTGTGAGACCTATGTGAGCCTAGTGCTCTGATACCAAGCTGTTATGACCCAATTCCCACTATAGGCTGTGATGGCTCCCAATGTCACCGGTAGGCAAGCCAACAGTGAACTATCCATGTAATTGTTCATTTTAATATTTCTAAAAGTCATTGGTTTTATTTAATAAGAGAACGATTAATTGGTGATTATAATAATGTAAAGCATGAAATATTCGAAAGAGTGAAGTAGTGAATTTAATAATCAATAACCATGAAATTCTTACTAGGATCTCCCAAAATCTGGCGTCCCAAGTGCACGAGCAAACTAGTAGAATATAAAACCCTCCTATGCTACTATCTAGAGTATGATAAATAGAAAATAAATGCAACAAGAAGAGACTCTGGGTGCTACAAAACGGGCATAGAGAGCAGCTCACAACTATGTCTCCGGGTAGTGGGGGTACTCACCTGAATGGCCGTCAGATGCACCTGCCTCAGATCCTACACAATCAGTGCAAAAGTGTAGGGTGAGTACATAAACAACATGTACCCAGTAAGTATCTATTCTAACCTCGAAGTTGTAGTGACAAGGGTGTACATCAACACTTTCTAAGGGTCAATAAATAAAGTGCAAAAAGTATAAATCGGTATGGATTACATTAGTAGCAACGAAATAATGAACAATAAGTAAGTGGTTCTTTAACTAAATATCGATTAAAAATCTCCATCTATCACATACTACTTTCAACAAGTAAGATCCATCAAAAAATTATAAATTCTCAAGTCAAGGAAGAAATATCAAGTATAATCAGACTCCGAGCAATATCACGCACGATATATGCCGAGTTCGTACGGTCCAATCCAGAATAATGTGTACATTGTCGAGGGTCGACATACTGTTGAGGCGTTCGTCCTGATCCACAAGAAGAGAGAATATTCTACGAACTCCGATTAATGGCCACTACATAAGAATAATACTCAAGGAAGGCATAATTTTCACTTGCGATCAAGTAACCCGCCAAAACTCAAAGTAATGAATCTCGGTCTTTACAAATATGTTATCCAATTTCAATGATAATTTAAGTAATTAAACTAAAACTTTGGGTGCAAATAATACAAGTAATACATGGTAGAGTCCTAAAACTACCGGGACATAAGCATGATTTTTAGCTACGTGCGGACTCTCATCACATCGTGCGCACGTAACAACCATAATTATTAGCAAACAACCAATTATAGCACATATATGGATAATTCCTTCTTACAAGGTTAGGCAAGAGACATACCTCGTTTCCAAGTCCTCTTCCCAGTCCACAATTCACACTAAAAGCCTCAAATTGGTGCCACGCAATCCGAATCTAGCCAAGTGTTGTACAAACTAATCAATATATGATCAGAAGTTTATAATTTAACTATTACAGTAATTACCCAACCCAAATTGAAAGATTCCTAAAATTTACCTCCGGACCTACGTTCCCGGATTCCAGAAATATTTGTAACAAAAAGTTACCCATTACCTCACGAACAAAAATATATAATTTCTACAAAATTCCATAATCATTTTTCGTGGTCTAATCCCAGTTTTATCAAAACCAAGATTTTGAACTAAATCCTAAAATTTCCACAATTTATAGGTTAAAGTATACACAAAATCCATGTAGTAAACTCACATTAAGTAGTAATTACTTATCTTACAATGATAGGTAAAAAATCCCTCTCCAAGATCTCCAAACCCCGATTTAAATAAGTCTCTGCACAGTGACTCTTCTTCGCGATCGCGAAAGAAGCCTCGTGATTGCGAAGGCAAAGCTGGCCCAGGCCCTGATAACCTTAATCGCAAATGCGAGGGATATCTCGTGATCATGAAGGCTTTGCTCACCTAGGCATCGGGAACACGACGTTATATTCGTGAACGCAAAGGGTAATGGTACTGTCCCCTCCCAGGCCCTTTTCCCCCTACGCGAATGTTGGCCCTTTCACGCGAACGCGAAGGCCATATGCCCCAGAACTTCGCGAACGTGGACTGGGGATTGCAAACGTGATGAACAAATACCCAGTCACCCAAATTCCTTCTCCAAAAATGTGACACAACCTCCGCGATCGCGAAGAAATAAACTAGAACTAGCAATGACATAATTTTAGACTTAGTTCCGGGTGGCCGAAGCTCACCCGAGCCAACTGGGACCCCGTCCAATTGCACCAACAAGTCCATAAACATAATACGAACTTGTTCGAACCCTCGGAATATGTAAAACAACATCGAAACTAAGAATTACACCCCAAAACCAAATTGAATCAACCTATGAACTTCAAGCTTTTCAACATACTCCGAACACGCCGAATCATACTTAGACTACTTAGAATGACACCAAATTTTGCGTACAAGTCACAAATAACCAAACAAATTATTCCCAGGCTCGAAATCCCAAATATACCTAGATAACACCAAAGTCTACTCCAAACCAAGTTTAAAGAAGTTGAAAACCTTCAATGCGCCAACATTCAACATTAAGCGTCGAAACATTTCCGAATAATCTGAAACCTGATCCGAACACACGTCCAAGTCCAAAATCATCATACGAACATATTGGAATTATCAAATCTCGATTCGAAGGTGGTTTACTGAAAATGTTGACTCAAGTCAAACTTATCTATTTTAAGCCACTATTAAGGAACCAAGTGTTCCGATTTCAACCCGAACCTGAACCCTTACAAACCCAGGTCAATTAACCCTGCAAGTCATAAAATAGTAAAACCATATAGTTGGAGTATTAATTAGGGGNCACCAAAGTCTACTCCAAATCAAGTTTAAAGAAGTTGAAAACCTTCAATGCGCCAACATTCAACATTAAGCGTCGAAACATTTCCGAATAATCTGAAACCTGATCCGAACACACGTCCAAGTCCAAAATCATCATACGAACATATTGGAATTATCAAATCTCGATTCGAAGGTGGTTTACTGAAAATGTTGACTCAAGTCAAACTTATCTATTTTAAGCCACTATTAAGGAACCAAGTGTTCCGATTTCAACCCGAACCTGAACCCTTACAAACCCAGGTCAATTAACCCTGCAAGTCATAAAATAGTAAAACCATATAGTTGGAGTATTAATTAGGGGAACAATGATCTAGAAAGTAAAAAAACCAGTCGGGTCGTTACACGAGAAATAAGAAAAAAAGAACAAAAGAAATTCTAAGTACTCAAAAGTGAAAGAAACTTACGGGCTAAGTTCCACTTTTTAGGGAACAACAAGAATTCAAAGGGAATAAGATCCTCGGTTTTTACCCAAATGAATCTCCTAAGCCAACCGCGATCCCTATCTTCATCGATGCTCTAAAATGGATCTTTACTTCCCCGACTAACGAGCTTGATTAACCCCCCGTAAATAATTCGGGGACTATAGAGATGAAGCAGGCGGTCGATGTAAATCGAGGTGCTTCAGTGTTATTGACAAAATAGCAGAGGAGGACTACGATCCTCTAAAAGGACAGGTGAATTTGCTTGAGCGAGAGCTCGTACCTTTTGAAAAGGTGAAGGATTATGGGATCCGCCGGGGAAAGTGTGAAGGGGTAAGTGTAAACACTTAGATACCCTTCCACATGAGTGGTAATGTCCTCATTAGGACCAGGGATGAACACTTCTTTGCCCTCCCAATTGCAGTCCTCCCTAACTGTTGCGAGCGTAGCCTCAAAAATGGAGCATAATACCTCCATACCTCCTCCCCGCAGTCCTGTTGGCTGGAGGATATTTTGACCTTAATGTTCTTTTCAATGGAATAACCTCTAGGAATGAAGTCCTTTAGGGGAGGTTTTGGGGCCATTTCAGGTACGGCCACCTCAGTATCAGTGGCCGGGTTAGAAGTTGAAGGGACAACCTGTTGAGGTACAAATTTTGAAGCCTTCGCCATCGAATTTTGTGAAATATGAAGATTTGAAGGTGAGGATGACGATTTGAAGATGAGGACGAAGGTTTGAAGGTTAGACTTGAAGATTGAAAGATGGAATCTGAAGATTTGAAAATGGGAAGGTGACAATATGAAGATATATGGAACAAAGTATGAAGATTTAAAGGGGTTAAGAATTAGTGAAAAGTTCAGGGGTAAGTTAGGGAGTTCTTGAATCGGAAAGTAAAAAGGGAAAAAAGGGGACCGAAGCTTTTATAGAGAGGGAGAAGTCAATGAGTGATGTTTTGCATTCGAGGATGGTCAACCAGTAGCTGACACGTGTTCCAAGTCAGAACGGCGCGACTGATACGATGTTTCACTGACCCGTCGACTCGATTATAGCGCGCGGAAGAGGGAACTGGGGTCAATTAATCACTTCCCGTTGCTCCAATAAATCAGTTCTCTGAATATTGCGGGGACTATCTGTGTATGGGTAAATCGGGGGAAAAGTTTTCCCCGATTCCCCGATAAGGAAACAAGAGGAAAGCATGGTTCGACATCACTACAAGCAAGGCTAAAGAACCCCTTGTATCAGAACCAAGGAGGAGTAAACGATGTATTTGGGATTGGGCACGGAAAAATAACGGACTCAGGCCAAGTAGAGTTTCGAGACCACGGAAAAATTAGGAACGGTTAGTCATGACAAGTAGGGAGCCCTAATATTCTCCCTTAACGTCTTGAAAAATTAGGAGTTTCGAGACCTCTTTTTTTCGTTCGAACTCTAACGTCTTGAAAACTAATTGTCCCCTAAAACATTACTAAGTCGGGATGGGAGAACGTAGAGTATCTAGAAGAACTGTTAAAATTGGCAGAAAGGGAAGGATGATCCTCTAATAAGGTTTATGTTTTGTGCGCTGTCTATGTCACGACCCAAAATCTCAACGAGGGAGCTGTGACATCGCCTAACATCCGCTTGCTAGGCAAGCCAAGTCTAGTTAATCATTTAATCAATATTAACAATTTAAAAGCAAATGATTAAGAATATAAGTTTGAAATACTCATAACGTAATAATCTACAACCAACACAGTCTAGTCTACATTGAGCAACTGGTGTCACAAATATATGAGTTGTTAAAATAGCTACAAACAGGGTCTTAATTAAAGTACACTTGTCTGAATGAAAAGAACAATAATAGAGACAAGAAATGGGACTTTAGGGTCCGTGAACGCCGTGCAGCTCTACCTCAAGTCTTCGGATAATGACAGCCCGAGAAAGCCTCTACCCCAAAATATCAACTATACTCAAATCCACAATAAAACACTACACGGATATGGAACCAATAGCCAAGAACAATCATGATATGTATATCTTCTCCGTTATGACATGCAACTCAATCCACACATTTATATATACCAATACCGTTACGACGTGTAACCCAATCCCATATACAACATCAATACCGTTGCGGCGCGCAACCCAATCCCAACTATCATAATAATATCTGTTGCATCGTGCAATCCGATCTCAAATATTATTTTAATATCTGTTGCGTCGTGCAACTCGATCCTACATATATATAACATGTATGTACAACACTACAACCAATTACAACGTACTTCACAATGAAACGCAATATGGGAATTAACCAAATAAAGACATAAGACAAATAAAATTGGCTATCTAATAACACACAAAAATATAAGTCAAGTAAGGGTGGTCAATAAATGAAGACGCAGATACATGAAAAACATATAGCAATTAAGGCATGAAACGAACGAATGCATGAATTTAATAAGTAAGGGCAAGTAACAATTAAAGCACATAACGAATGAGAACATAAAATCTAGAAAACATAGTATAAATGGAAATCATGTAGTTAAGTATCCCTCCTCGCATGTTTAACTCATGGAAACTCATATACACTCGTCACCTTGTATATGTGCCATCCGTGCATACAAACCAAGTAGCAAATAGACCAAACAAGTCTTAATTCCCTTAAGTCAAAGCTAATCACGACACTTACCTCTTCCTGGAATCAAATCAACAATCAACCACAGTTTTTCCCTTAGAACAAGCCTCCAATCCAACCGAATCCAGTCAATTATTGTTCAAACAATTCAAAACAAGCTTTAGAAACTACCCACAAATGAAAAAGGTTCAAATTTGGTAATTTTTTAAAAGTCAACCCCGGGCTCGCTTGGTCGAAATCCAAGATAGGTCCAAATTTTGATTACTCATTGATTCCCGAGCCCGGCTATATGATTTGTTTCACATTTCTACCTCAATTCGAGGTCTAAATCTCAAATTTTCCAAAATTCTTAAATTCTACCCAAAATCTTTAATTTCTTCCTTGAAATTCATATATTTGATGTTAAAATTCTTTAAAAAGTAATTGGAATTGATTGAAAACCAATTAAAATTTCTTACCAATGGATTTGGGAAGAAAATCCTCTTCAAATCGCTTCTAGAGAGTTTGGGATTGATAAATGGTGTAAAATGAGTTGTCTCGATTTTCCAACTTTTACCCAGTTACAGATGTCGCAATTACAAACTTTTGTTCCCAATTACGACCATCGCAAAAACTAAACACTGATTGCAAATGCGATCAATGTCTTAGCCTTACAATAATCACAAATGCGACATTATGTTCGCATTTGCGAAGGTATCCTACTAGAAAATGCGATCCAAACTTTGCAAATGCGAAGCTGCTTTACATAACACAATATCGCTAACGAAACAAAAGAGCCGCAAAAGCAAACATAGATCAGTTCGCAAAAGTGAACCTTTCTTCGAAATTGTGAAGACCCAGTTCCCAGCCCATATCCGTATTTGTGAGCCTTACATCACAAATGTGAGGCTCGCAATTGCGAACAGGCTCTCGCAAATGCGAGACCTCTAACTTCATACCAGCAACTGTTAAGCCTCGGTAGTTCCAAACTCAATCATAACACATCCAAAATTCACCTGAGCCCCTTGTGCTCCAATCCGAACATTCACACAAGTGTAATAACATCATATAAACTCGCTCGCTCACTCAAATTATCAAAATAACATCAAATATAAAGAATCGATCATCAAAACGCACTCGGGTCATGGGGGACCCCAACCAGACATGCGTACAAGTACAAAATTATTATACGAACCTATCAGAATCGTCAAAATACTTATCTGAGGTTGTTCACTAAGAACATTGACCGTGGTCAACCCAAACTTATTTTAAGTAAAAAATCACGTTTTCTTCTAATTGTCACATAAACGTTTTCCGAAAATGACGCTGACCATGGAAACATGTCATATAACATAAAATGGAGCTACGAGAGTTCTTGGAACATAGAAAAAGGTTCCAGTACTCAAAATGATCTATCGGATCGTCACATTCTCCACCTTTAAAAGAAAAGTTCGTCCTCGAATGAGTATAGAAAAGTGCATGCACTGGTAGAAAGGTACGGGTATCTACTACGTATGTCATACTCAAATTCCCACATATCCCCCTTGATCGACTGATCTCTCCATTGCACGTTTACTGAAGCAAAACTCCTAGACCTCAACTTCGAAACATGCCGGTCAAGAATAGCCACCGACTCTTCCTCATAGGTCAATTTCTCATCAAGTTTCACCGTGCTAAAGTCTTAATCATGTGACCTATGCTCATGGTAGTTACGAAGCACAGAAACATGAAGTACCGGATGTACCCCTGATAGGCTAGGAGGTATTGCAAGCCTATAAGCAACATCCCTAACTCTCTTCAAAAATCTAAAAAGGGCCAATAAATATCGGACTTAACTTGACCTACTTCCCAAATCGCATCACGCCCTTCATAGCCGGC
>AWOL01S0224104.1:0-10663 GCA_000715115.1 Nicotiana otophora | reverse complement strand
GGAAACAAGTCATATAACATAAAATGGAGCTACGAGAGTTCTTGGAACATAGAAAAAGGTTCCAGTACTCAAAATGATCTATCGGATCGTCACATTCTCCACCTTTAAAAGAAAAGTTCGTCCTCGAATGAGTATAGAAAAGTGCATGCACTGGTAGAAAGGTACGGGTATCTACTACGTATGTCATACTCAAATTCCCACATATCCCCCTTGATCGACTGATCTCTCCATTGCACGTTTACTGAAGCAAAACTCCTAGACCTCAACTTCGAAACATGCCGGTCAAGAATAGCCACCGACTCTTCCTCATAGGTCAATTTCTCATCAAGTTTCACCGTGCTAAAGTCTTAATCATGTGACCTATGCTCATGGTAGTTACGAAGCACAGAAACATGAAGTACCGGATGTACCCCTGATAGGCTAGGAGGTATTGCAAGCCTATAAGCAACATCCCTAACTCTCTTCAAAAATCTAAAAAGGGCCAATAAATATCGGACTTAACTTGACCTACTTCCCAAATCGCATCACGCCCTTCATAGCCGGCACTCGGAGGAGAACCTTCTCACCTGCCATGAAAGCCACATCTTGAAACTTCCAGTCTGCATAACTCTTTTACATGGACTGAGATGTACGAGTTCGCTCCTGAATCACCTTAACCTTTTTCAAAGCATCACAGACCAAATCACTTTCCAATAATATAGGCTCACTAAGCTCAAACCATCTAACCAGCGAAGGATATCGCCTCCCATATAAGGCCTTGTATGGATCCATCTGGATACTCGACTGATAAATTTTGCTGTAGGCGAACTCCGCTAGAGGTAAAAACTGATCCTACTGACCATCGAAATCTATTGAGCTTGCCCATAACATGTCCTCCAAAATCTGAATAGTATGCTATGACTATCCATTTATCTATGGATGAAATGCGGTACTCATCTTGACAGGCATGCCCAACTCATGATGCACGACTCTCTAAAAATGCGATATGAACTGCGTGCCTTGGTAAAAAATGACAGAATGGGCACGCTGTGGAAGATAATCTCTTGGATGTAAATATGAGCCAACCGCAACGAAGAATAGGATGTCATTACCGGAATGAAGTGTGCGGACTAAGTCAACCGATCCATAATAACCCAGACTGCGTCATATTTCCTCAAAGTCCATGGTAAGCCTACTACAAAATCCATAGTGATGCGCTCCCACTTTCACTCCAGTATCTCTAATCTCTAAGTTAACATGCTTGGTTTCTGATGCTCGTACTTCACTTGTTGACAGTTCAAAAATCGAGAGACATGGCTGACTATATATTTCTTCATCCTTTGCCACTAATAGCATTGTTTCAACTCATAATACATCTTCGTGACACCCGAGTGAATGGAATAACGCAAATTGTGAGCTTTCTCAAGGATCGTATGTCTAAACCCATCAATATTTAAAACACAAATCCGGTCTTGAAATCGCATAACACTGTCATCTCTAATCACAACCCCCTTGGAACCACCTTGTTGTACCGTGTCTTTCAATACCAACAGATGAGGATCATCAAACTTGTGAGCCTTGATAAGCTCCAACAACGATGAATGTTCCATAACACAAGCAAGAACTCGGATAGGCTCCGAGACATCTAACCTCATGAATTGATTTACCAAGGCTTGAGCATCCATGGCTAGTGGCCTCTCTACTGCCGTAAATATGCCAAATTGGTCTCTGCCTTCCAACTCATAGCATCGGCCACCATATTAGCATTTCCTTGATTGTATAATATGGTGATATCATAGTCTTTCAATAACTCTAACCATCTCCACTGTCGCAAATTAAGGTCCTTCTGCTTGAACAGGTGCTGGAGACTCCGATGGTTAGTATAGACCTCATATGTAATGCCATATAGATAGTGCCTCCAAAGCTTCAGCGCGTGAACAATAGCTGCCAACTCTAAATCATGCATAAGGTAGTTATTCTCATGAACCTTCAACTATCAAGATGCGTAGGCAATCATCCTACTGTCCTTCATCAAAACCACACCAAGCCCAATACGAGATACATCACAATACACAGTGTAAGATCCTGAACTTGTAGGGAACACTAACACTACGGCTATAGTCAATGCAGTCTTGAACTTCTGAAAGCTCACCTCACACCTATCGGACCATCTGAAAAGAGTACCCTCTGGGTTAGCTTGGTCAATGGGATTGAGATAGATAAAACCCCTCTACGAACCGGCGATAATAACCCGCCAAACCCATGAAGCTCCAAATCTCTGTAGCTAAAGTAGGTCTGGTACAGTTCTGAAGTGCCTCAATCTTCTTAGGATCCACCTTGATTCAATCGAAATATACAAAATGGCCCAAAAAGGCAATAGAGCATAACCAGACTCACACTTCCAAAATTCGGCATATAACTGACGATCCTTTAGAGTCTGAAGTATAATATGTAGGTGCTTCTCATACTCCTCCCGATTACGAAAGTAAAATAAAATATCATCAATGAAGACGATCACAAATGAATCCTTATAAGGCTTGAACACCCGGTTCATCAAATACATAAAGGATGTTAGGGCATTAGTCAAGCTAAATGACATCACTAAGAACTTGTACTGACCATACTGAGTCTGAAAAGTTATCTTAGGGAAATGATGCCCTAATCTTCACCTGATGGTAGCCAAATTTCAAATAAATCTTGGGAAACACCTTGGCACCCTAGAGCTGGTAAATAAGTCATCAATCCTCGGCAATCGATACTTGTTCTTGATAGTGACCTAGTTCAACTACCGATAGTTTATACACATCCTTATTGATACGTCCTTTTTCTTCCCAAACAACACTGGTGCACCCCAAAGCAAGACACTATGTCTAATGAATCACTTGTCAACAAAATCTTGCAACCGCTCCTTCAATTATTTTAACTCAACTAGGGCCAGATAGTATAGTGTAATAGAAATAGGTTGAGTTTCCGGTAGCAAGTTAATGCAAAAGTCAATATCTCTATCGGGTGGCTTACCCAGCAAGTCACTAGGAAACACCTTTGGGAACTATATCACCACTTAAAAATGAATCCATGGAAGACATCTTGGAACTAGAGTCATGGATATAAGACAAATATGCCAAACGCCCCTTCTCGACCATACGTCGAGCCTTCACATATGAAATAATCCTACTAGTGGAGTGACCAGGAGTCCCTCTCCACTCCAATTGAGACAACTCTGGCATGGCTAATGTCTGAGTCTTGGCATGATAATTCAAGATAACATGACAAGGTGAAAAGCAATCCATGCCTAAAATCACATCAACATCCACCCTACTAAGTAATAGAAGGTCAACCCTAGTCTCATAGCTCCCGATAGTGACCAAACAAGAACGATAGACCCTGTCCACCACAATAGAATCCCCAAAAGGGGTAGACACATAAATATGAGCACTCAAAGAATCACAAGACTTTTCCAAATATGAAGACAAATAGGATGACACATACGGGAAAGTAGAACCCGGATCAAATAAAACTTATGCATCGCTATGGAAAATCGAAACAATACCTGCGATGATCGCATCAGACGACTTTACTTCAGGTCTAGCTGGGAATGCATAGCAACGGGGCNGCAATCATCCTACTGTCCTACATCAAAACCGCACCAAGCCCAATACGAGATACATCACAATACACAGTGTAAGATCCTGAACTTGGAGGGAACACTAACACTACGGCTATAGTCAATGCAGTCTTGAACTTCTGAAAGCTCACCTCACAACCATCGGACCATCTGAAAAGAGTACCCTCTGGGTCAGCTTGGTCAATGGGATTGAGATAGATGAAACCCCTCTATGAACCGGCGATAATAACCCGCCAAACCCATTAAGCTCCAAATCTCTGTAGCTAAAGTAGGTCTGGTACAGTTCTGAAGTGCCTCAATCTTCTTAGGATCCACCTTGATTCAATCGAAATATACAAAATGGCCCAAAAAGGCAATAGAGCATAACCAGACTCACACTTCAAAAATTCGGCATATAACTAACGACCTTTAGAGTCTGAAGTATAATATGTAGGTGCTTCTCATACTCCTCCCGATTGCGAAAGTAAAATATAATATCATCAATGAAGACGATCACAAATGAATCCTAATAAGGCTTGAACACCCGGTTCATCAAATACATAAAGGATGTTAGGGCATTAGTCAAGCTAAATGACATCACTAAGAACTTGTACTGACCATACTAAGTCTGAAAAGTTATCTTAGGAAAATGATGCCCTAATCTTCACCTGATGGTAGCCAGATTTCAAATAAATATTGGGAAACACCTTGGCACCCTAGAGCTGGTCAATAAGTCATCAATCCTCGGCAATCGATACTTGTTCTTGATAGTGACCTAGTTCAATTGTCGATAGTTTATACACATCCTTATTGATACGTCCTTTTTCTTCACAAACAACATTGGTGCACCCTAAAGCAAGACACTATGTCTAATGAATCCCTTCTCAACCAAATCTTACAGCCGCTCCTTCAATTATTTTAACTCAACTGGGGCCAGATAGTATAGTGTAATAGAAATAGGTTGGGTTTCCGGTACCAAGTTAATACAAAAGTCAATATCTCTATCGGGTGGCTTACCCGGCAAGTCACTAGGAAACACCTTTGGGAACTATATCACCACTCAAAAATGAATCCATGGAAGACACCTTGGAACTAGAGTCATGGATATAAGCCAAATATGCCAAACACCCCTTCTCGACCATATGTCGAGCCTTTACATATGAAATAATCCTACTAGTGGAGTGACTAGGAGTCCCTCTCCACTCCAATTCAGACAACTCTAGCATGGATAATGTCTGAGTCTTAGCATGATAAATCAAGATAGCATAACAAGGTGAAAAGCGATCCATGCCTAAAATCACATCAACATCCACCCTACTAAGTAATAGAAGGTCAACCCTAGTCTCATAGCTCCCGATAGCGACCAAACAAGAACGATAGACCCTGTCCACCACAATAGAATCCCCAATGAGGGTAGACACATAAATATGAGCACTCAAAGAATCACAAGACTTTTCCAAATATGAAGACAAATAGGATGACACATACGGGAAAGTAGAACCCGGATCAAATAAAACTTATGCATCGCTATGGAAAATCGAAACAATACCTGCGATGATCGCATCAGACGACTTTACTTCAGGTCTAGCTGGGAATGCATAGCAACGGGGCTGAGCCCTAACAATCTGACCTCTACCTCTTGGTTGGCCTCTCATAGACTAGCCTCTACCTCTAGATGCATGACCTCGACCTCTGACTACATGACCCCGCCACTAGCTGACTGAGCGTCCAGTGGAGCAACCGGTGCCGAAATCATAGTACGATTACCCTGGTGTGGCATACTACTTTGAAGTCTAGAAAAGTACTTCCTGATATGACCCATACCTCTATACTCAAAGCACTCTCTCAGCTGACATGGCTGTCGAATTTGAGAGTGACCTTAATAGTCCGAATAACTACCGTAATAACTCTGAATCAGTGGTGAACTGATGGGAGCTGAAGGTGAAATGTAGTCTAGCTTATCAAAATGAGACTCATAAGAACCACAACTGCCTGAAGCACCTGGTGATACCTGAAGTGCTTACTGAACCGGCCTGATAGGATGGCTTCAACCAAATGACCCCTACCTCCAGATGAGGCACCACTGAAACCACCAAAATAATAAGGCCATTTCTCAAATGCTGCCTCTCTACCCTAGCCACGAATCATCTCGATCTGCCTAGTGATCTCCACAACTCGAGGGAAAGAAATATCATCCTCGGTCTCTCTGGCCATCTGTAGACTGATGTCATTAGTATGGTCATATATAAACCTCCACACCATCTCCCTCTTTGTAAGGTCCAAGATAACTACATGGTGGGTTAACTCTAAGAATCTAGTCTCATACTGAGTAACGGTCATGCTACCCTGCTAGATGCGGTCAAACTAACTGCGGAAGTCCTCTCTCTAAATGAAGGGGATGGACTTCTCCAAGAATAGCTGTGAGAACTGAGCCTATGTGAGAGGAGGTGAACCTGCTAGTCTGCCTCGAACAAACTCCTGCCACAACCTTTTGGCAGAACTGTGCAGCTGAAATACTGCAAAGTCAACTCCGTTGGACTCCACGATATCCATGTTATGAAATACCTCATGGAAATAGTCCAAGCAATCCTAGGGGTCCTCAGAAGGTTTACTACCACAGCGAGTGGGAAACAAACTTGGTGAACTTTTCAAACCTCTTTAGCCCCTAGGCTGACATCGCTAGACCGTCCCTGGACTGGTCGGATATCCGCGAGATACCTACTCTGGAGCGTGATTAGCGGGAGTATGGGTCCCCGCCCCTAGCCTGAGAGACAGTTGGTTCCATAAGGAACACACCGTCTTGGCCACAATCTCCATAAGGCCAACCAGGCAGACTAGGGTATCCTGAAGTATTGTGGTAGCAATGAACCCCTTTAGAACCTGAGCCGGTCCAACTAGTGCGGATGGAACAGGGATCTCCTCATCCTGATCAATTTGAGGCTCTGCAGTATGTCTTGCTGAGCGCATTCTAGGCTGAATTGTGCTTCTATCACTGGCTCTAACTCGGCCCCTACCCCTGTTAGTGGCTGAAACCTGGGGTTCTGGCTCCTGATCTGATGTGGATGTCGTACGTATCCTCACTATCTGTGAGAGATTAAGAGAAGAATGATTCAAACTTCAGCAATAGAATAAAATCGCCCGATAAAGAAAGATAAAAGTGAAACTTTATAAAGCCTTATAGCATCTAGAAGATAAGAACATATATCTCCATACCGATCCTCAAGACTCTACTAAGCTTGCTCATCACTCGTGAGACCTCGACAACCTAGTGCTTTGATAGCAATTTATCACAACCCAAAATCCTAACCACGAGGTTGTGACGGCGCCTAACATCTGCTTGCTAGGCAAGCCAATACATAACAGATAAATATGAAAGTTTGCAATAAATAACTAGCAACAGCGTAATAACATAATGTAAAAGCAACTCGGAGAAATACATAATACGTCAAAAACCAATATCTAATGCAAACCATCCCAAGATGCAGAGTCACAAGTACATGAGCTTCCAGAGTATGCTAAATACAATGCTTAGAAAAAAGTACAATAGATATAAGATGATTACTTAAAGCCTGTGAACCGGATACAGCTCTACCTTGAATCACCTATCTGGTTTCTACTAAGCACCTCTTGGGACTCCGTGGTACCGATATCCGAATCTATACAAGAAGTGCAGAAGTGTAGTATGAGTACAATCGATCTAGTATGCTCAGTAAGTGTCGAGCCTAACCTCGATAAGGTAGTGATGAGGCTAAAACAAGACACCTATAGTAAACATGTGCAACTATATATCAACAAGTAACTAAAAAGCATGTAAAGAATTAAAGGTAGCAACGGGATAGGGACATTTGAAAGTGGTAACAAGTACACAAGTAAAGGGGTAGAAATGAAAACATAAAGTAAAGTGACAACAACTCCGAGCAATCTTTCAAAAACAAATAACGAAGCCGTAATGCCAAAACCACATTTCGCTATCAAAGTAAAGAGCAATGAAATCAATAAAATTGCACGGTATCACCATTTGTGTATTTACTCTCATCCTCACATAGTAATATAAACGTAAGTGCACGACATCACCCTTCGTTCTTTTACTCTCATCCTCACATAATAATATAAAAGCAAGTGCACAACATCACCATTTTGTATTTTTACTCTCATTCTCACATAATAACTTAATAATACAGGAATTAGAATAGACATTTCTTGTTAATATACAACCATCCATTCTTGTTAATATAGATGCATGCCTTCTTGTTAGAATAGACATTACTTGGTTATTGTCACGACCCAAAATCTCACATGTCGTGATGGCGCCTATGGCAATACTAGGCAAGCCGACAATCACAAATAACCACGCATCCTTAACTTGAAACATAATGAAATAAGCTTAAAATGAAATTCTCATACATAACTAACAAGAAAATACTGCGACTCAATGTATAATCACCCAAAATCCGGGTGTCACTGAGTACACAAATATCTATATGACAGAACAACTGCTAAAAACAACTATCTAGATAGTTATAATAGTGCAAATAAACTCAAAGAAGGAGAGTCGAGGTCTACAGATGCCAAGACAGCTACCTTAGTCTCCAAACAGATAAAGCTCCAAAGCTAGCAACCACCGTGCCCAGAAGTACTTGGATATGCACAGAAAATGCAGAGTATAGTATGTGTACAACCGAAACAATATACTCAATACGTAACAAGACTAACCTTGGGATGAAAGTAGTGACAAGCTCAGACAAGTACAGTCCAAATTTAGATTTTAACAGTACAGAAATGTAGTCATGCTTTCAAGTTTAATAGTTCAAGTTCAACATGGATAAAATATGCCAAGTGTGACTGATATGAGGAATGTAACATCTTTATATCTGCATGTCAATTATGCATGCCAATTGTAATGAAGCACAGTGATAAATTCATATACACACTCTCGGAGTATTCAACCTCACTCAGCATGCTCAATCACTCAGTACTCCCCAGTCACTCACCACTCTCAATCACTCGGCACTCACGTTCGACACTGGCACTCAACACATGCACTCAGTGGGTACCTCCATTCGCTGTTTATATGTCAAACTTAGAAGGGACGGATCCTTCCCAAGCGCTAATATAAGATAATCATGTCATGAATCAATAAAGCTTGCTGAGGCGTGCAGCCCGATCCCATAAATATCACTCACAATCAGGCCCTCGACCTCACTCAGTCATTAATCTCCACAGTCTCTCGAGTTCACAAATCTCATAACAATCAGCCCAAACAATGATAATATCATGTAACACTAATGGCAACATATACTGAAATATGATATGCAAAGGATAGATTTGACTGAGTACATGATTGCAAGTTAGCAAATATTGCAATAACAAAACGATGTCTGTGGGTCTCAATAATACCAGCATATAGCCTGAATATGATTTCTAACATGAATCACAACTTAATTCCTCTAGCACATGGAGAGTACACAAATAATAACAAGGTTAGATGACTAAAGAGTTCCACGGAATCTACCCAGCCACAATTTCTACGGTGCATACCCACACGCCCGTCACCTACCATGTGCGTCACCTCAACACCAACCACATAACACGTAATTAAGAGATTCATATCCTCAAAACTAAGTTTAGAAGTGTTACTTACCTCAAACTTTGCAAATCTCTACTCCAACAAGCCATTGCCTTGCGAATTGGCCTCCAAACGACTCGAATCTAGCCACAAACAACTCAATACAATCAGCACAAGCTATAGGAATCAATTCCATATAATAAAGCTAGGTTCTTTAACAAAATTAAAAACAAAGTCAACCTAAAAAGTAACCCTGGGCCCACGTATTATAATCCAACAAAATTTACAAAATCCGTATACCCATTCAATTACGAGTCCGACCATATAAAAATTACCCAATTCCGACATCAAATCGTCACTCAAATCCCCAAATTTTACTCTCCAATCCCTAATCCAAAATTCCCCAAATTCCACCTCAAAAAACACATAATCTAGGTGGAAAATTCAATGGGCATTAAATATTAAAAGATAAAAATGACCAAAAGTTTCTTACCTCTTGAAATCTAGCAAAACCCCTCTCAAAAACATTGCCTCCAACTAAGCTTGCAAAGTCCAAAACTGATGAAATCTCGGAACCATTTGAATTTATATTCTGCCCAGGCATTTTTGCACCTAAGAACTCCCCAGCCACACCTACGGTTCCACTTCTATGGAATCCACTTAACACCCGACCTGCCGCACCTGCGGCCCCTCCATCGCGCCTGCGACACTGCTTCTGCGCTCCACCCTTCGCTTCTGTGTGTCCGTTCTGCGCATTCCCCTTCACTTCTGTGATCGCTAGCCACCTCAACCAAACTCCGCATCTATGGAGACTCGTCGCAATTGCGGGCTCGCAGATGAAAAAAAAACCTCCTCGCACCAGCGACAACTGCCCAACTCATACAAGAGCGCACCTGCGACCCCTGGCTCGATTCTGCAGTCGCGCACCTACTACCAATCCTCCGCAGGTGCGATAGCATTAGACATCAACAACATCAGAAATTCATCCAAGTCCAATTCCAATTAGTTAATCATCCAAAATCCATCTGAGGCCCTCGGGACCTTAACCAAATATACCAACAAGTCCTAAAACATGATACGAACTTAGTCGAGGCCTGAATCACATCAAACAGCATCAAAACCATGAATCGCAGTCCAATTCAAGCCTATTAAAACTAGTGAATTTCCAACTTCTACAATCGATGCCAACACCTATCAAACCAACTTCGATTGACCTGAAATTTTGCACACAAGTCATAAATGATACAATAGATTTATTCCAACATTTGGAACCAAAATTCGAGCCCCGTAACCATAAAGTCAACTCTTGGTCAAATCTCTCAACTATCCAAACTTCAACTTTTTCCAACATTCGCCAATTCAAGCAAAACTAACCTACGGGCCTCCAAATTAATATCCCGACACACTCCAAAGTCCAAAATCACCATACACAGCTATCAGAATAATCAAAACTCCATTTCAAATTCATTTACACATAAGTCAACATGTGGTCAACTCTTTCAACTTAGGTTTCC
>AWOL01S0224008.1:0-13813 GCA_000715115.1 Nicotiana otophora | reverse complement strand
CAAAATATTTGACATTATTTGATATAAATACAATTTTACGACTTTCAAAATTAAATACAACTGACCAATCAAATTGAACCTTGATATGATATTTTTATTTATTAAAATATCTTATGAGTTTATTATTCTTTTTATTAATATAATATGCATGTTATGAAATTGACTAATCCTGTTGAAACGTCTTATCGATCCAAACTTATATCGACTAGAGTTCGAATTTTTAGCGACCAAAATTCCCTTTGCTAAAGGTCTATCTATTTTTAGTGAGACATGTCCTCCTTATATTGATCATGTTCATTAGCTTTTATGTGATGTGAGCTTTAACTTGTGAATACAGACAATTTGTAATGGTTGGTGACTGTTGAATTTAATTATGAGATTAAGGCCAATCCCTTTCCAACCATGTGCTACGTATATATTCTTAATTAACAACTCAACGACAACGGCAATAACAAAAAACCTAATATAATACACATAGTGTGGTCTAAAAAGAATAGTGTGTACGTAGCTTTACTCCTATCTTGTTGAGATAAAGAGACTGTTTCCACCCTCGACTCAAAGAAGCATAAAACACCGCATTAATAAAGAAAGAAACACGAAATACACCAACTAAAAGTCGAGATAAAATGTTGCTTGTGTACATTATATTATGATAGTGAAAGAAAAATATTAGAGTGATAATTGGAAATTAGCTTGACTATGAAAACATGATCAGATCAAAATTTTAAAAATTTCACAGTTAAAGAGCAATTTGAATCATGAAAGCTGTATAAAACAGTAACAGGGCAATTTGATTTGACCATTGAATCAAATCAAACTTATTTTCAGAAACACAAACTTCAAATGTACCTTCTTTCCCTTACTCTTTGTCTATGTTCATTTGTCCCCCTTTTTTTTTGGTTGAGGAAAGTTACAAAAATGGTCCTTTATTTTAGGGGTAGGTTAAAATAGTCTCTTAAATCATTTTGATCCTTTAAGTTTGTCAAAAGGAATTTTTTTTTGTCGCTATTAAATATTTAATATACTTTAGTTGTTAGAAACACCGGGACTCCCGTCAAATTCCAAAAAAACTAAAACGCAAAAACTTGCACCAAATACTAGAAATACATACTAAAAAAATTATAAATTAAAAAAATTTGCACCATCAAATGTAGGTTTCTGTTAAATTTATTAAATCTAACTGTTAGAATTTGCGAAGTATTTTACAGCGATAAAAAATGCTCACCTTAACAAGCAGATCAAAACTGCTTAAGGGTATTTAGGAACTTATTTTGAACCTACCCAAATAGTGGACCATTTTTATCATTTTCTCTTCTTTGTTGTTTGTCATTAAAGAAATACAAGTTTTTATTTTTGCTGGAAAATTCGTCTCTAATTTTCCCAATAAAAAGAAATTCCTAGCCGGTTTAAGTTTAAACCGGTTCTGCACTCTGTACTCTTCGCCCACTTCCAGTAGAACACTGCTTAACGAACTTCGTCAGATCTATTTCTCACTCGAAGAGTGAAAATTCAACAACTCGTCGCCATTAGCCATGGCGATTAGAGATTTTCTTCTCCTACTAATCTTATTCTCTTCGTCTTATTATGCCGTCGCTCTTTATGAAGATCAAGTTGGCCTCATGGACTGGTAAATTTAACTTTAAAATTTGCATAAATATGCATTGAATTTATTGGCGATATTGATAGTTGAACTGGTGGAGCGTAATTTGTGTCAAATACGAATTACTTAGTATTAGAATGAAATTAGCTCGAATAAAGGGAAATAGTAATTAATTTGAGATTGATGCTTAGTTGATTGATTAATTGTCGAGCAATTATTTATGCAGGCATCAACAATACATTGGAAAAGTGAAAAACGCAGTTTTTCAAACCCAGAAGGCTGGTAGGAAGCGTGTTGTAGTATCTACCGAAGAGAATGTCATTGCTTCGCTGGATCTTCGCCACGGCGAGATTTGTGAGTTGATTATGTTCTGGTCACATAATTCAATGCTAATTATATTCAATTTGATGCAAATTTATTACATTAGTACTTTGTTTATTTAATGGCATCTTGTGGAGGAAATTTGATATTTTGACTTCCTTTTATATCTTGTTATGTGCAGTTTGGAGGCATGTTTTGGGGGACAATGACACCATTGATGCGATTGATATCTCCATGGGAAAATGTAATAACTTTGCATCATCGTCTGTTTGTTTTTGTTTTTCACTTATTATGAATTGGTTGATAATTGGGATTTCTATTTTTAATAGTACATGAATTGCTGAATAAACTTGTTTGCTTGTATCTCGAACAAGCACACACTTACACGTAACATGCAGCTCTAGAAAGTTATAACTTATAAACTCTCCTTTTGTATCATGTGGGAAGTGTTTTTTTTTACAAGACAAATTATGAAATCAGTCAATTCATGCCTTAAGGTGTTCATCTAATCATTTGAACTAATCTTAAGTGTGCACACCTCCAACATCCACCAGTGGATTTACTTGGCATAAGCACGGAACGAGTTCTCAAGTAGCACTTGAGAGTGTAGTAGGTGTCTCCTCACTATAGCATGTCATTAAACTGAATGAGAAAGAGATTTAATTTAAACCCAGGAATAGAAATAGAATGCAAAGACGATTCAAAGGCATAATTGGATGATAAAAAACAATGATAACTCAGAAAGGTATAAATAGGAGAATATTACGAGAAAAACGAATACCTCTTCAAACTGCCACCATGGAATATGGACAGGTCAAGTTGGCAGAGAAGAAAGATATGATGCTGGGCACAAATCCTCTGGGCCTCAGGTGGTTGGCTGGCGATGATGATAGGTTAAGAGTGGTGGTTCTGTGGGAGGAGATATAGGAGAGGTAAGAATAGAATGTCCAAAAGGTGGTGCGGGTAAAACTTTAGAGACGTCAAGATGGTCAGAAGAAGAAAAAGGTGTGAAGTAAAGGTTAAGATAGCAAACATAATGCCATGATGAACATTCGGTGACTAGCAGGTGACATCCTTTCTCGACATCCCTTCGGATTGTTTATCCCAGACCTAGTAGCTACAATTTTTGGTTATTATTCTTTATTAAGAAGTACACTTTCTAATTAATTTGATTGTATTTGCTAATAGCTTGAGGAAAATGATTAAAAATTAGGACTCTGTCACTTTCTTTCTACACAAGTCAAATGGGTAATATTGGAAGTCGAAATTTGGACCTTCTGCTCTGTTTTCTTTTAAGAATAAGAACATGATAGATACAAGCATTCTAATAAATGCAAGTGTAAATTCTACTGTGGTTGAACATTCACTATGTGTCTATTAACTTAGTTTTCTCTTTAAGAAAGTTTCTTGTCTTCATCACGCGATTATTCCGATCCGAACTTCTTTGCGTCTATTTTTAAGTTGGAATTTAATAAGTAGTAATGACGAAATATTCTGTTGGCTACGGTAATTGTTGCAACACTCTATTTTGTTATCAAAATAATATTTTTGGGTATACTTATAAAAAAAAATCTGGTATCGAAATTAAATGCTACTAGTTACCAGGCCATTTATCTCTTTGCAGATGTTATCACCCTATCATCAGGGGGAAGCATTTTAAGAGCTTGGAACCTTCCTGATGGCCAGATGGTGTGGGAGTCGTTCCTTCGTGGATCAGAGCCCTCCAGGTCATTGTTATTGACTCCAGTAAGTGCAGAATTTTATTTCACTATTTTTTCCTCTTACAAGCATTCTTGATATGTATAGAGCATCAAAATTGTACACTTTTCACTGCTGCAGTTAGACACAATTTAAAGTGTTAGCACCTTTAAGTAAAATACTTGAAGAAATGTGATTTCCATGTTAGCTTAAGGCCAGAAGTGAACACCATTGATGGACAAATCTTCTGTTTTCTTTTTCCAGACGAACTTGAAAGCTGACAAGGACAATGTGATTCTTGTGTATGGCAATGGCTACCTGCATTCTCTTTCGAGCATTGATGGTGACATTCTCTGGAAGATGGATTTATCACATAAAGGGTTTGCAACTTACTGCAAATCATATTGTGTCTTCGTGTTTAATCTTAAAAAATGTTGATCATATATGTGCTCCTTCCATTGCAGCGTTGACATTCAACATTTGATTCATCCGGAAGGAAGTGAGACAATATATGCTATAGGAGTGAGTGATTTGTCCCAGTTTGAAGCATATATAATCAATGCTAGGAGTGGTGAACTGCTGAAGCACAGCAGTATGTCATTTCCTGGTGGATTTTCCGGTGATATATCTCTGGTCGCAAGTGACAAAGCTGTGGTGCTGGACTCTTCTGGGTCAATTTTAGTCTCTATAAGCTTCATTGAGGGAAAAATAAAATTTCAGCAGGTGAACATTGCCAATCTTGTTCAGCACATCTCAGGCTCTGCAGTGCTATTGCCTTCTAAACTTGCAGGAATGGTCGCTGTGAAAATTGGGAAATCTTTGTCATTCATCAAAGTTACCAATGAAGGCAGATTGGAGGCGGTAGATACAATTCCTCATGTTGAAGCTGTAAGTGATTCTTTGCCTTTTTCAGAAGGCCAAAGCGGTTTTGGGCTGATTCAGCATGATGGTACCAAGATTCATCTCACATTAAAGACTGGTAATGATTGGAAGAGCCATTTACTTAAAGAAAGTTTCAAAATAGACCAACATAGGGGACTTGTCCATAAGGTTTTCATCAACAACTATATCCGAACAGACCGAACATATGGATTTAGGGCTTTGATTGTCATGGAAGACCATTCACTGCTATTGATGCAGCAGGGTGAGATTGTTTGGAATAGAGAAGATGGACTTGCATCTATTATAGATGTTACAACTTCAGAATTGCCCGTAGAGAAGGATGGGGTCTCTGTCGCAAAAGTGGAGCATAGCCTCTTTGAATGGCTCAAGGTACAAAGCTCCTAGAACTGTTTCAAATTTATGTTTATATAGAAGGCATCATAGCTTTTGATTCATCATTTTTCATATAAATACACAAATGTCATTGTTATTTTGACAAAATGTATGTTGATCCCTAACAATAAAAAAAAGGTATGTTGATCCTTGATACTTCAGCTTCCTTATTTTCCAAGACATTATTTTGGACCTTATGTTTAACTCCCTTATGAGTTGGTCATAACATCTTAATCATCTATTTGTTAATTTTAAGGTCGTAAGATTGGGAAAAAATTTATAATGAATCTTTTTTACACTTCTTATCCTTGATATAGAAACATAACAATGGAAGTGGTACTTATGGTCTATGATCTCTGTTGCAGTGTTTGTTTAATTTGATGATATCTTTGACACTGATTTTCTATTTTGTTGTACCTGACTGTGTGTCTTCTATCTCGTTCTTTTGTTGCAAGGGACATCTGCTGAAACTTAAAGGGACCCTAATGCTTGCCACCCCTGATGATATAGCAGTGATTCAGAGACTGAGGTTACAAAGTGCTGAGAAAAGCAAGATGACTCGAGACCACAATGGGTTTAGGAAGCTACTCATTGTACTTACGCGAGCAGGAAAACTTTTTGCTATTCACACAGGAGATGGGCGAATTGTTTGGTCTCTCTTACTGAATGCTTTTCGTAAATCAGTGACATGTGAAAATCCCAGGGGGCTCAAGATACATCAGTGGCAGGTGCCCCATCATCATGCATTAGATGAGAACCCATCAGTCCTTGTGGTTGGCACTTGTGGACTTAATTCAGATGCATCTGGAATTCTCTCTTTTGTTGATGCTTACAAAGGAGTGGAGCTTAATTACCTAGCACCTCTTCATTCTATTTCACAAGTTATTCCACTGCCATTTACGGATTCCATCGAGCAGCGCCTGCATCTGCTAATAGATGCTGAGGGGTATGGCCACCTGTATCCCAAAAATCCTGAGGCAATTAGCATTTTTCAGGAGGAGTTGGGAAACATATATTGGTACTCAGTTGAAGTAAATAGTAATGTCTTAAGGGGACATGTGGTGAAGAAGAATTGCGTACCTGAGATAGGTGATGACTATTGTTTTGAATCCAGTGACCTTTGGTCTGTTGTATTCCCCTCGGATTCAGAAAAGATCATTGCAACATCAACAAGAAAACTAAGTGAGGTATTCTTTTGTGTTTTTCTTTATTCTTTTAATATCAATTGAAAATATTTGCTGCTGATGGCTAAGCTATGATTGGAGACTGGTCCCATTACATTTCTAATGTTTAACTGGGTCTGAGGGGAGACATTGATGGACCCCGTGACACTCTTTCCTGTTTCCTCTTTTTTTCTTTCGTGAAATATATACCCCTTCATCTTTCAGATTGGGTTTACTAGCTAAGCTATCATGTAATGGTTTGGTTGCTTTATAACGTACTTCTAATTTTATATGTGAATCGCCAACAAGTTTCTGGTTGAGACAGAGTTGATTGATATATATGAATATTTGCAATTTACTTTGTATTCTCTTTTTAGTTATCTGTGCCTCATGACATTGATCTTATTGGTGAGTGGCCCTGGGCTGACCATCTGGATATGCTAGTCGGTTGGCTACAACCTCTCTCTTTCAGTTACTGGTGGGATGATAACATATGTTTTTTTTGGTCCTATTGCATCTGATTTTACTCTAATTATCTGCTACATTGGAAGAGGATCTTGTAACTTCAGTACTAATAAAGCATCAGAAGATGGGCTGCTTAAGGGATGAGATGCTGGGAAAATATCAGAATTCTTTGGTATGAAATTAGAAGCTTGAAAGGTAAAAAAGATATGAGGATGATGGTATAATAGTTTTTGATGTAGAAAGGGATGGGATGAAGGAGGTCTCTAGGCTCATGAATCATGGCAGGATGAAATGCTAATTTTGAGAAATCTTGTCCAATTCTGGGAACAGAGAGGAAGAGGAAGTTAAATCCAGGCAATTTGTGAAGGGTCTTAATTCTTATACTTAATAGTTTGTGCAGCATGAGTGTGTTAACTCGGAGATGAAGAATTCTTTTCATAGTATGATCAATGATGATAAGTTTGGTTCCCAAGGAAACTTGGGAGCCTAAACTTTCAGTTCACTTTCTGTTGACTCGTCTAAATCTCGGTTAATAGAGTCCATTCATCACCCAATTACATGAAAATTGATGTAAAGGAATCAAGTTTTTGACAAGCTATTAGTATAGTCAAATGTAAATTATTAAAAGATCCCTGCAACAACAACAAATGCGGAAGTTATCTTGAGCACATACTGACCGTAGTTTTTGTTTTTGGGACTTTTAGGTGGTTATCATGGTCCTTCGTCAGGTGTAGGTATTATTGAACCATATAATAGAAAAGAAATCACGTGCTTATGTAGCTCTAGTTTCTCACCAGGCCTTCTTTTAACCTATCCAGCTCTTGATGCTGAATTTGTAGAATGTAATACACTCTCTGATGTTATTCTTTCAGGTGGTTCATACACAAGCTAAGGTAACATCGGACCAGGATGTGTCGTACAAATATATATCTAAGAATCTTCTGTTTGTGGCCACTGTTACACCCAAATCTACTGGTGAGATTGGCTCAGTAATTCCAGAAGATTCCTGGCTGTTTGTTTATCTTGTTGACACGATAACTGGCCGTGTACTGCACCGGATGTCTCATCATGGCTCGCAGGGACCTGTCCATGCAGTAAGTTTACCTTGCTCTCCATGTATCAGCACTTGTGAAAATATTAGCAATTTAGAGTATTATCTTCACCATCTTTACTTTCAAATCAACTGAGCATTGCGACACATTTCTTTGTCTCTGAAGGTCTTTAGTGAGAATTGGGTTGTCTACCACTACTTCAACCTACGAGCACATAGATATGAAATGTCTGTCATTGAGATCTATGATCAGTCTCGAGCGGTACATTTTGCTTCCGAAATATATTTTTCTTGTTCTCTTTGGTCGTGCATTTTTCCATATTTGAATTGGTAACTAACTGTAGGACAACAAAGATGTGTTGAAGCTTGTGTTGGGAAAGCATAATCTCACAGCAGCTCTCTCTTCCTACTCACGTCCTGAAGTGATAACTAAATCTCAATCGTACTTTTTCCCACAATCTGTGAAAACAATGGCAGTGACGGCAACAGCAAAAGGCATTACTTCCAGGCAGCTGCTTATTGGTTCAATTGGGGATCAGGTTAGGTTTACTAATTTTTTGTCTAAATATCTTTGGCCTTCCTATAGCAACTCTACTATTATTCATTTGGATAAGTTTGAACTTTCTCAATTGTTGTGCATCTCTGTTATGCTTTAAATGCAATTTCAAGAAGACACTTTTGTTAGCCTTTTCCAGGGAGACCCATGATTTTAGTTTCCTTGACTACATATCCATTTAATGCTCCATCTATTGATATAATTCAGGTTTTGGCACTTGACAAGCGTTTTCTAGATCCTCGAAGAACAGTGAACCCTACTCAAGCTGAAAAAGAGGAAGGGATTATACCTCTTACCGACACATTGCCGATTATGCCACAGGTGAGAACTTTATTTTTGAACTTCTGATAAGGCAAAGATGGAGTTTTCTTGAGCAAAGAAAAATTGCATATCTTTGAGGCCAATATTTGATAGGCAAGTAGAACATGCCATATGTATATCTTCTTGGTAAAGAAGTAACATATTTGCTTCAATTAAAGTGATAGGTTGGTTGAATCTGTATCTCGAGGTCTCTATATGTACACTTGGTTATACTCTACTTTGGGTAATCCCATTATTTTCACTGTGTTACCTGACCAAGTGTGTCAAAGGCTAAAGGCCAAACTTTCACTAACCATCATCGAGCTTTCCAATCTCATGGTTCGGTTAAGATGGCATTCACATTCATCATGTTGGTCTAGATAGAAGTGCGTTGTTTTCTGATTATCCTCTTGTGTAAACAGAGCCCAAGCAATTGGTACTGAATGTGTGTGTAGATTAGGGACCTGATTTTGAGTACTCTAGTTGCACTTTGAGGAATGACTAGAGTTTCTTTGAGACATCCTTCTTGCTGAAAATTGTATCTAAAATCAGACGAGACACACAGTCTAGCAACCATTTCGCAGGTTCACTAATGCAGCCAGTTTAACTAGTCAAAATCATTACATCATAATGAAATTTATGATCTGTATAAAAAATAAATAATCATTCACAAGGTATAACAATGCAATGTATAT
The DNA here is from genome assembly GCA_000715115.1 of Nicotiana otophora. Classification (NCBI taxonomy): domain Eukaryota; kingdom Viridiplantae; phylum Streptophyta; class Magnoliopsida; order Solanales; family Solanaceae; genus Nicotiana; species Nicotiana otophora. The sequence continues at coordinate 4,689 of AWOL01S0224008.1, read as the reverse complement.
AAGGAAAAAAAGTTAAAAAATAAACGCTGGGAGCACCTTGTATTGCAGCTAATATGACTTGGCAAACATTGCTAGAAATGAAATAAGTCTTGCAAATGTTTATAGCATAAAAAGGAAAGAAAACTCTTCTTGGTTAATGTATTACATCACTCTTTCATTAGAACAATTCAGACTTTGCTAGTTTGTGTGGTATATGCATGCATTGGACATCTTTTGTAGGAAATTATTCAACAAATTAAAAAAGAAATTTCAAGCTAGTAAATAGACTCCTTCACAGTGATGTTACATAGATTCATTTTACATATTTTATAGTAAAAGAAATATCAAGATATATACATCTTTCACAGTGATGGAACATGGATTTTTCTTTGACGATATCAGAGTAAGCTTTGATGGTCTATGTGCCAATGATGATAGAAAGATGGGATTCCTAGAAAGATATCTTTTGTAGGAAAGATTTTTCGATGTATTACATCTTAATTTCCAACATATACTGGTTGGAAGAACTTTTTTGGCCCTTCAAGCTTCTCTATATACCTGACTGTATAATAAATACAACATGCTGGCTTGCATTTGCTAATTCAGGCATCTCAGAAGTTCTTTTCTGATCCTTGTTTACATCTGAGATAATTATCGATGTCGGTTCTTCATATTGATTTTGATGGTTACTCCTGCAGGCTTATGTCACACATGCCCTTAAAGTGGAAGGTCTTAGAAACATAATAACTGTACCAGCAAAGCTGGAGTCGACCACCCTTGTCTTTGCTCATGGAGTGGATCTCTTTTTCACTCGGCTCGCTCCTTCAAGGACCTATGACTCTCTTACTGAAGATTTCAGTTATGCTTTGCTTCTCATTACGATAGTTGCCCTTGTTATAGCGATTTTTGTAACATGGATTTGGTCTGAGAGGAAAGAGTTAGAGGAGAAGTGGCGGTGACTCAAGTCCATATGCTACACCACTGTCTTCTGCCCTGTAATTTTTAAGTCCTAACCTTTTCTTTTTGCTTATTTCATCATAGATATAGATAGGAAGTTAGGGGTAGGCTGTTTATCTGTTATTTATCAGGTAAAGAGAATTTGTAACAGAAACCTATCTTTACACATAACTAGGTTGTCAGCAGTGCCATTTTGTGATGACAAGCACGTGGTTGACATAGAAACTCTTTCTTGTATGGCATGATGAAGCTAAAGGGCTTTGCATGCTTTTGCAAAGACTCAAACTTAGTCGACTATCATGCACTGAAATTGTATTCTCTTTATTGAACTCTGGTTTTATCGGAACATTGTCCCCCGGGCTTCAAGCCTTCTGCTCACCATGTCTCAATTTCTGTGCTATGCGTAAACGCATGTCTAATGATACAGGCAGAATATGTTAGAAGATAGGCATTGGCTGCTGTGTTTTACTGCCTTTTCAGCCTTATCCAAGGGATGCGCCCTATGCATATTTGCTATTTTCTGAGAACTACTTCCAGATAATTTGACCTAAGTACTGAAAGTTGAAATTGAAACACTAATTCTTGAAAAATAAGTCATGTGCCTATACAATAACAACAAATCCAGTGTAATCCCAGAAGAGTTGTCTGAGGAGGGTAATGTGTATGTAACCTTACCCAAGGTAGAGAGACTGTTTTCAATAGACCCTCGGCATCAAGCTTTAAATTAATAGCTTCTTAAACTGTCAATACTGAAGTTTTTTTTTTTTTTTAATCTTAGTCATGATTTTTAAAGTACCTTAAAGGCAAAAACCATTGTCGAAAACGTTTATCACAGATCATTACCAATTTACCACCATTGTCTTTTGCCCTAGTTTGTCTTCTTTTTTCTATATTAATTTTTTGCTAGTCGCAATTCAAAAAGAAGGGAAAAAGAAAAGAAAGCTATAACGTAAAGGTGATCGTTATTTCATATCAATTAAAAATAAAGCTTTGGAGCAACTTTGGTATATGCATTATCGATTCAGTTCAGCACATTGGTTACTGGTAGGATTAATCTGAATTTATAACTCTTTCAATTTTGTTCCTAGTTTTGCATATTCACTAATTAAGAACTACATGAACTTTGGCTTTCTGCAATTCATGAGGAAACCATCATTCGTCAAATCAATAAATACTCTATAAAACACACGCCTAAAAGCATCGTTAAGGTAAAACTTACAATGTAAACATAAGTCAAAAAGTAATATAAACCCTTTAATCTCTATGCAAAATGTAAAACAACTACAAACATCACAAAACCAGTTCATCGACATCAGGCAAAGGAAACCTCAAAATTGCAGCAATTCCTGTCAATTGAGCAAGTCTTTGTCCTACATCTTGATTAAATTGGACCACTTTCCCACCAGCTTTCTTCACTGATTTTTCCATTCTTAAGTACTTTTGCCTCACTTTATTGTCCTCATTTTTCAAAATTTCTTTAGTAATTAAAAGGGTCTCAATTGCCATCAACTCATGTGCATATTCCACATCTTTTGTACCATAACATGCCCTTTTAGAATTCGTCGATACCATATTCATAAATTCATCCAAAACCTTTATGTCAATTTCACTCTTCGTATCCTTCATCATACTCATCACAACCTTATCATGCAAAATTTCCTTCACATTATTTTTATTCACTAAGAGTATACGCGACTTGTTATTCTCTATTGATTTTATCTTCCACCTATGTGCCTCTAACAATAAGTAAACTCGAAATTCATCTTTTATGGACTCACAACTCGCAATAACCACATAAGGAATAACATCCATATCGATATGCTTCCTAAATGAAACGAAAATATTCTCGAAAAACCTCTTAGAGCCCGAGTTATTAGTAATTTTATCACCTTGTGTTGTTGCACAATGACTTGTTGAACTTTGTCCAATCAAGAAAATCTGAGCCAATCCTTCCTTCATTAAAATAACAGCTAAATCAACCTTTGAACCACCATTTTGATCGGATCCATCTTTTAATATTCCTATTGTTTCTTCATCCCAAAGCTTCTTCATGAGATTGAATTCTTTGTTTTTTTCTAACTCCAACGTGTGAAAAACTCCTGACTTGACATGATCGTTCGACGTTATTGTCTTGCCACGAACACGAATAATGGAACAACTTTTGTCATAATCAAAACTTGTGATTCTGATTTCGAGTTCAAGTTTTACCCTTGATGTGTTTTTTTTGTCTGAACAAGTTTGGATTTTTCTTGTGGTAGGGGCAGAAATTATGTCACCATTGGCAATAAGATTGTACAAAAACCATAAATCATCTGGTTGTTCTGGGATTATGGTGATTGTACCTGGTTGATTGGGAACTAATTTTTGACCTAAAAGCTTCATCGTGTTTAATTTTGTGAATGTTTTTCTTCTTCTTGTGTTTTGTGTTTGTTATTATACGGTTTAAATAGGTGTTAAGTTGACGATCTAATTTCCTTATTACTGTGGGATTGGGGTTGTTCCGTATTTTCCTTTTTTGTTCGGTTTATGATTTCTGTTTTCTTACGGTTTTCTAATAGCACACTTTCCTTCGTATTGTGGGATTAAAGTTTACGCTTCCCTAAAGAAATTAAGAAAATTAGGGCTGTGACTTAAATATGAAATTAAAGAAGAAATTTAAAATTGTTATAAATAATATTTTATTTATGGTGAATGCTTATATTTTAGAGAGATTTTAGGGTTTGTTATTTGGTGGCTAAGTCACTTTTTCCCTGTAAATAAAGAGATTTTATTCCATTGTAATTAATCCCAAATCAATAAGAATTTCCTCTGCAATATTCTTCTTCTCCTTTTATTGTTTCATAACACGTTATCAACACGAGACTCTAACAAATTGAATAGAGGTATCTGCTTTGGTCACCGAGCTTTGGAATACGTGCATGGTACTCAACTTGTACATAATATTGAGCATAATGATTGTCAATTGTTCCATGAACTTCCTTCAGGAATAAATTCTGGATTTAAGGTAAGTATTTTACCTTTTTTCTCTTTTAAATTCTTGAAATTCTATAATTTGATTTTAAATACAAGCAAAGACAATAAATTTTGATTATAACTCTAATAGAGTTTGTGAGAAATTATAACCACCTGAAGTGGTAAAATTTCTATGTCTTGCCATGATCAAATTCATGTATGATTATGAGCACAAGAAGTGAAAACCGTCCCATTGAATTTGCTTCATTCTCGTTCCGGTAAGAGAATATGGTAACAATATGCAATAAGTCCGAAAGAAGACAAAATTATTAGCGTGAAGGTATCAATGGATGTGGATATGGCAATTGACGAAATTATAATCGTCATCATTGTGGTAATGAGAATAATAAGGATTCTCAAAATATCCTTCACTTTGTGAAAGTAATATCTGTCATCGATTTGACATGAGATTTTGTAAAGCATATATAGATGACTATGGTCAATTCATGATGTGAATGTGATAACATGTGATTTATGAATACATATTCATTCTTGGAAGAATATGAACATGCTAGTGGTAGTGAATATACCACACTCACCTCTAGAAAGAGGTTTGAGATGATATAAGAAAATAATGTCATTATTATAGCATAAATAGTCATTGGTCACGTACCTATTATACGCCAAAATATTTTGGTAATGTGATTTATTAAAGAATAATAGTAATGCAAGAAACAGATTTTGCATATAATTTTGACCATGACTATAATGGTATAACTTTCTCTTTAAAGGAGATATTCA
>AWOL01S0223936.1:0-13422 GCA_000715115.1 Nicotiana otophora | reverse complement strand
GAGATCGGGTTTGATAGAAACGTCGGCATAAATTTGATCGAGCCGCAGGGAAATCATATCGTTCCTCACCACATCCTTTTCGAGAAACGAGGGGACTATCTGTGTACGGTCAAAACCGATTCTCAGTCATAAAGACCGGTCGAGACAATAACGTTTCAATCGAAGGGTATCCACATGGCGAGCTCGGACGAATTCCGAAGTAGAGACATCGAGCTTCGAGCCATAAGACCAATCAACTGCAAAACTCGATATCATTATCGAACCCGCTTCCGGATCGGACTACGGGGTAACGACGACCGACACAGGCCTCGAATATCGATGCTCCAAGGCAGAACCGAGCTCGAACTAAGACTGGGGATTCGATCTAGCACCAAGCTCGAGTCAGTGCCGAGCTCGCAAGACAAGAGCCGTTACAACCGCACCAAGGGAGAGAATCTTGGCGAGAATCAAGGGAGAGACAAACCATCATGGGTTCTCCACTATATATATTATTTTATGTTGTTACAAATAAAGTAGTGACCCTCTACTATAAAAGGGGAGATAGACTGCAATAGGGAGGGCAGATAAAGATTTCATTGTGCTTGTTCTTCTAATATTTTTCAGTCTTCCCTTCCATCATTTTCCATTTTCACAGCAAAAATACCCGTATTGTCATTTTATATCAAAGAAATTTGCATACCCTTAGAACCATATCTAAATTTAACGTTATCCGATTTTTCGGGTAAACAGGTCGTCTGATACTTTGGCTTTTACTATCTTAAGCATCAAGTATCTCCTCTGTGCATTACAATATTACTATTATATAGAAGTGAGACTTGGGGTGTACGAACAGGGTGTCCGAACATGGGTATGCTAGGGATTGTAAAATTTTCCAAGGGTTAGCTGGTAATTTCATATTACTCAACATTCCTTTTCATATGACACGTGCACTTTATATTAGCACACAACTGCACGTTGATTAACACAATTTCACAACATAAGTTCAACTCACTCTCTCTTTTCATCACTCTTTCAAAGTGCTATCTCTCTCTTTTGAAAATTGTCTGAAATTTCTAGCGCTTCTCTCTGTTTTTCACTCTTTCAAAGTGTGAAATTTGTTTTGATGAATCTGTGATGGTGCTTTAAGGCGTGAGAGATCTGGGACGAGATACTTAAAATTGGGTTCTATAATGAAATTGAAGTGCTGATGTGTATGCGCTTTGCAGTGTGAGTGTAGTGTAGTACATGTTTTTTGGGGTCTTCACTCTTACATTAATTGTCAATTTTTGCTCTATTTGTATCACGTCTGCCCTTTCTGTTTTTGAAGTTATTTTTGGACTTTTTTTTTTGTAATCACAATTTTGTGTGCATATATGTTATTTTCTTTTTCTTTTTCAATAATTTCTTACTGGAATTCTATATGCATATTAGACTTATTAGTGATTGCGCCTGATTTGCACATGCATTATGTTAGATTAATTTTGTCCTTGTTACCAACTAATTAGTGCAAAACTAACCAGAAAATCTGAGGTATAGTCACAAGGTGGTTGATAATATGTCTGAAAGTGGTAATCTGGACTTTTACCATAGTTATGCATACCACTGCATTTGGTGAAAAAGTTTTTACTTCTTTTTTTAAGCTTAGATTCCTGCTTTCTCCTCCTCTATTTCAATAAAAGAGCATTCACTAATGTAATAGTCATATAGTTCAATTTACAGAAATTAATTTATACTTCAATCACCTTATAAAAGTTTAACCAACTACCTAAAGAAGCTAGCTATTCATTTTCAACACCAAAAAATGTAGTCCTGGCAATAGGAATATTTCCCCTGACTATTGCGCGCCCAACCTAATATCATCAATAGAAGCCATAGGAAACAATCCCAAACAATAAAGCTAAGATCTTGATTCAAATTTTCAAAGTCAACCCAAACATTCAATCCTGGGCTAGCACCCCGGAACCCGTCAAAACTCACAAATCCCAAACACTTATTCTGATATGAGTCCAAATATGTGTGTTTCATCCAAATCCAACCTCAAATCGACCCTCAAATAATCAATTTTCTCTCTCCAAATCTACATTAAAAAAATCCAAAATTTCACCTTTAATTCACATAAACTAGGTGTAATAATCTGTGGGTAATCATTATCTTACACCGAAATCAAGTAAAGTGCACTCACCCCTTCAATTTTACTGAAAATCCTTCCAAAAGTCGCCTCTAGTTGAGCTCCACAACTCAAAAAATGAGAAAATGGCCAAACCTTTCGAACTAATATTATGGACATCAATTCCGCATTTGTGATCCAAAATGCTGCATCTATGGTACTGCATCTTCGGAAAACCCATCGCAGATGCGGAAGTTACTAACCTTCTGACCATCCGCTTCTGCGGACCCTCCCTTCGCACCTGTGATTCTGCTTATGCAAAAACCCATCACTCATACGCGAGTGCATCTGCGCTCTAGTGCCGCATCTGTAGACTTTCTCAGCCAGACCTAAATCTTGCATTTGAGAAACCTAGGCCGCATCTACGTCCAAACTTCTGCAGATGCGAAAACTCCAAAACTCGAAAATCTACAACATTGGCAACTCAACCCGAAATGATCCAAAATCAATCTGAAACACTCGAGGCACCTGGGACCCTGTCGGATCACACAAATCAATCCTAAAACATAACACGAACGTACTAGAGGACTCAAATAACACAAAAGAATATCAAAACTATGAATCGCACCTCAATTCAAGTCTAAAAAACTAATGAACTTCCAACTTTCAAAACTCATGGCGAACCACATCAAATCAACTCACAATGATTCAAATTTTGCATACAAGTCCCAAATGACACAATGGTCATATTTTCCCAGAACCATGATCTAAACCCGATATAAACAAAGTCAACTCCCGGTCAAACCTATGAACTTTCCTAAACTTTAATTTTCCAACTTTCGCCAGATAGAACCAAACCAACCTAGGAACCTCCAAATCCAATCCGGACATAATCCTAAGCCCAAAATTACCATACGAACTTATTGGAACAATCAAAATACCATTATGAGGTGGTCTACACAAAATTCAAACTCCAGTCAACTCTTACAATTTAAGCATCCAGCCTTGAGACTAAGTGTCCTAATTCATTTCAAAACTTCCTCGAAACCAAACCAACCATCCCTGCAAGTCACATAACAATAGATGCACTTATGGAAAGCATCAAATAAGTGAATAGGGATCAAATACACGAAACAACCGGTCAGGTCGTTACAATTTGACCACTCATAGGCCGATTTGAGAGGCAAATGCTTTTTTGGATTATTGATTCTCTCTCTCTAAGGTAAGTAATTTTTCTAGGCTTGGCTTGAGGGTATTTTCCCCATATATTTCAATGTTTGCTATGTGTTGGGAGTGATGCACTTATGAGGTGCCAAGCATATTTGCATACACTATAATTATTCATGATCCGGATAGACCTTAGATTATTATGTGCCTTGTCTTGCTATCATGCATTCGTGTTACCATGTTTTCTCTACTTATATGACTACTTGAGTTATATTCATGTTATAAATCATATCGAGGCTCTGTGCTTACCCGTTTGAGACATGATAGGGCTATTTTGCTATGTTGAGCTATTTGCCTTGATTGTATTCGTACTTTTCAGTCATAATATTATATCCGCGTGTTACTTCACCATTTATGAGTATTTCTTACCTGTAATCTCACATTTTTTTTGTTTCCTTACTTGAGTACTATGTGTTTTAGTGGATTTATGGCACATCGGTATAATTCATGCGATATATTGATTTTCGATGCTGTGATATATTCGTGTTTTGTGATTTGAGCAGATTAATCACTGAGCTAGGGACTTAGAGACGTATTGGGATGTATACTAAGGTGACACATACACCATGCCCCTATTGGGCTTAGTGTTATTGGTATTGAGGCAACGCATGCACAGGCCATTTCGGATGAGTTATGATAATCGTCGACTTTTGATCTGATCATGTGCTTGGGCTGGGATCCACCCCTCCGGAGTCAGGTGATAATTGTCAGATTACTTTTGAGTAATCTGAAGTATTTAGGTGTGAGTTGGACATTCTTTTGAAAGAATGATGATTTAATAACTTAAGAGAAATTCTATTCGGTTTGAGCCTCGATGCTTTGTTGTGATGTTTTCGTGGGTGTTTTGAGGCTTTGGATAAGTTTGTATGATGTATTTTTACTTGTTGGTATGATTGGATGGGGTCCTGAGGGTCTCCGGTGTATTTTGAAACATTGGTTGAGAAACTAGTTAAGTTAAGGATTTGGAGTTTGTCTATGTTCAATATCGGATCAAGATGACCTCTTTTCGGTGTTTTGAGTGCGCGCAGGTTCATATCATATTTTATGATTGAAATGCATATATTGTTTGTGTCCGGAAGGTTTCAAATGTGTTTTGGGTGCTAAAACGAAGATTTTCTTATTGCTGATTTTTGTTTGATGTAAATAATTACGAAAATGCCAATAAAATTTTCAGATCTCTTTTAAAACTTCAAAACATCATATCTCCCTCATTTAAGGTCAAATTGGGTGATTAAAGATGCTATCTTTGGTGTAATCTCGCAAGGATCGTGTTGGGCTTATCGTCATACGTGAGTATTGGGATCATCTAGGACCTGAATCGAGTTAGGACATCTGCTGAATTTCTTTTTCTTGTTTCGGAATTTAGTTACTTTTTCTCACAAGATTTTGAAGCTAGGTTTTGGGCGATTTTGGAGGGAATTTTCATCAACAAATATTGGGCAAGTGATTCTAATCAATTTTCAACAACATTTCATGAATATGCATTAGCTTTTAACATCAAATTTATGATACTCAAAAAGGAAAATTGGAAAATTTTGTCAAGTTTTCGAAAAATAAAGAATTGAGTTTTGAGAGTCGATTTGGATTCAGATTTGAAAACAAAATACATATATAATAAACTCATGGGGTTATGGATAGTCAGAATCAACCTTTGGACCCAGGTTTTGACTGGGCGAGCCCGGGGTTGACTTTTGTTGAATTTTAAAAAAAATATTAAGATCATAGCTTTATTTATTGTAATTGGTTTCTCTTGCATAGTTTGGTATTATTATGTCATTTTTTATTAGATTTAAATCGTATGGAGGTGAATTTTAGGGGAAAAGCTATTTTCGAGGGTTGAGTTGGCCTAGTTGTGGTAAGTATCTTGCCAAATTTTGAATGAGGGAAACTACCTCTCAGGGGTTGGATTGATTGTGCTTGTGTTGTGTGAAAGCCGTGTACGCAAGGTGACGAGTCGGTACACTAGCTATATGTGATATTTGACCGGTTTAGGTTATCTAGACTGTTTCCATGCCTTTAATTGAATTGTCATAACATGTTATATATCTCATTATTAATCTACTCTTACATGCTCTATTTGACGGTGTTAGCACTTGTTCTACCTGTTACTTGTTATTTTGCCCTTATATGCTTTAGTTGAAATTATTGCCTTCCTTATTGTCTTGTTATCTCTTAATTGTTGAATCACTTTTAATTGAAGTTGGTATTTCGTGGAATATCATCTTGTTGCGTTATTGGTGTTGAAGTTATAATAGCCGTTATCACATTGAGGCGAAGTTGTTAATTGTTCAGATACCTTTCCTTGTTGAGCATTCTCGTTCATTTTGTTATTGTTTAAATTCTTGTACATATTGTGGTGGAGCCATGATCTATTTGTTGTGGAAATAATAGTGTTTTTGGCTTTGTGGCAAGTTGTGGTATATGAGCACTTGTGGTGCGAGTTGTGATTATGTTGTGATATTGATACGTATGCAATGGTATAAGGCTAGGGGCTTGATTTTCACGCCCCAACTTCATGGAGCACGACCGGCGCTCAACCGAGATAACCCGGCGAGCAAGCCTACTGGATTTCCTTCTACCCAACTCAACCACAAATAAAGAGAATATAAACTTCATTGATTAATACCACAAGGGTTCATGAACTACACTACTTCCATATCCTTTAGATACTTCATTTGTAAGTCTCCAAAACAATACATTTCACAACCATAGTTTTATAGTGTTAACATGAGATACGATTACGAAATACTTAGTTTAACTTTTCCACACTAACACATATCCCACACTATGTCTACGGAGCCTCTAATAGATATAAAAGAGTACAATGATAGTGCCGGCAACAAGGCTCCAGCAATACCTCAAAACATAATACACACGGAACAAAAGATGCACAACCCCGGAAAGAAGTGGGGCTTACCAATTCAGCTGAGAGAAGAGTGTACTGCTATCACTGGTCAATGCCTTCCGCTGTGGAACCACCTGCATCCATTAGAGATGCAGTGCCCCTGGCAAAAGGGACGTTAGTACATGTCGAATAGTACTAGTATGAAAACCAAATACCTATTCAAGGACTTGAAAATACAACATGAGTTATGATGAATTATGGTAACAATAAAAAGGCTTAACTAGCCGTTAAAGCCATAGCAAATTTATTAAGAGCCTTTAATAACATTTATAAATTTCAAGTCGGGGATCCTCTACAACTTTCTTTACATAGAGCGGCCCTGCCGCCTCACCCCAATGTATGCGGGTGGAGGTGCAATCACAATACCAGGAACTCTACACAAAGCGGCCTCGCCGCCTCACCCCAATGTATGCGGGTGGAGGTGCAATCACAATACCAGGAACTCTACACAAAGCGGCCTCGCCGCCTCACCCCAATGTATGCGGGTGGAGGTGCAATCACAATACCAGGAACTCTACACAAAGCGGCCTCGCCGCCTCACCCCAATGTATACGGGTGGAGGTGTACTTACAATACCACAACACTACACAAAGTGGCCCCGCCGCCTCACCCCAATATATGCGGGTGGAGGTGTACTCACAATACCACAACACTATACAAAGCGGCCCCGCCGCCCCACCCCAATATATACGGGCGGAGGTGTATTCACAATACCACAATGTAGGGTCCCAAAACTATAATAGTTTGTACAAACCACTTGTCAAATAGTTTGGACACACATGACCCAAGAATGTAACAAATTCAAGCCAAAATTCACATTTCAAAAACTTCGCATATAACTGGTGCTGACATAGGACCTGCAAAACTGCCTTGAGATAATTGGCATGGTCCTCTCGACTTCGCGAATAAATAATATTATCGTCAATAAAAACTATCATGAAGTAGTCGAGGAAAGGTTTGAAGACCCGATTCATAAGATCCATGAAAGCTGCGGGGGCATTTGTTAGCCCGAAAGACATTACTAGAAATTCAACGTGTCCATACCGGGCCCCGATCTTCAATTGGTGATACCCAGATCGTAAATCAATCTTGGAGAAGTACTTAGCACCTTGCAATTGGTCGAACAAGTCATCTATCCTTTTCAGTGGGTACTTATTCTTGATTGTGACCTTGTTAAACTGTCGATAGTCAATACACATTCTCAGTGACCCATATTTCTTTCTTACAAAGAGTACCGATTCTCCCCAAGGCGACACACTCGGCCGGATGAAACCTTTCTATAATAAATCCTTTAATTGTTCCTTTAGCTCTTTCAATTCTCTCGGTGCCATTTTGTAGGGAGGAATAGATATAGGCCGCGTGTGTGGCATCACATCAATCCCAAAATCAATCTCCCTGTCTGGCAGGATCCCAGGGAGCTCATCTGGAAAGACCTCTGAAAATTCATTCACAACAAGCACAGACCCAAGTGTAGGTGCTTCAGCATTGGTGTCCGTAACCAGGACCAAATGGTAGATACACCCTTTGTTAATCATCTTTGTGGCCTTAAGGTAAGAAATAAAGCTACCCTTAAGCACCACATTATCCCCCTTCCATTCAATCACTGACTCAATTGGAAATTCAAACCTAACGGTTCTGGTTCGACAGTCAAGCTTAGCGAAACATGAGTAAAGGCAATCCATCCCCATTATTACATCATAATCGACCATCCCCAATTCAATGAGATTAGCCATGGTGTATCGACCATGCACCATGACAACACAATCCCTATAAATCCGCACGACCACAATACACTCACCAACCAGAGTAGATATAGAGAACGACTCATGGAGCTGTTCCGGTTCTATCCCAAATTCCATAGCAACATAAGGAGTAACATATGACAAAGTGGAACCGGGATCAATAAGAGCATACACATCATGAGATTGGACATTTGATATACCTGTGACAACCTCTAGAGAAGCCTCTGAATCCCGACGCCTTCGCATAACATAAAATCTTTTGGATCCTCCCGAACTCTGTGCACCACCCCTAGCTGCACCATGCCCTGCGGGTGTTGGTGTGCCTCGAGCTAGAAGAGGTGTTGTAGATGTAGTAGCTGCAGAACTGACTGGCTGTGCTGCTCCTCTGCCCATGCTCTGGTTGGACAAACAGCAATCCCTATGAATGTAACCCCTCACACCGCACCCGTAGCATATAGGTAGGTCCATAAAGCAGACCCCAAAGTGCATCCTCCCACACTTAGGGCATGGGGTCCTCCACTGCTGCTGGAATCTCCCTCCAGGCCGACCCTGCTGGTGGGGTCCCCTGTTGCCCTGACTGGGCCAGGTGCACTCATCGAAGACTGAGCGAATGACTGAGATGGCCCTCCCCTAAATACCGACCTACCACCACTAAAAGAACCAACCAAGTTGCCCGCAGTTCGGGCCTTGCTGCTACCCTCATGTTCCGTTCTATTTTTCAGTTTACGATCCTCTACAGCTTTAACAAATGCCACCGTCTTCCCACAGCTCATATCAGAATTCAAGGAAGCCGTAGCGGCCTCATTAATAACCAATGGGCTAAGACCCTACATAAACCAGCGCACCCTAGCTTCCACAGTAGGTAATAAATGAATAACATACTTGGACAGGCGCACAAATTGCATATGGTACTCCCACACATTCATGCTACCCTTCTTCAGGCTCTCAAACTCAGCGGCATGGGCCGCCTTAGTCTTGGCAGGCAAGAAATGATCCATAAAAGCATCGGTGAACTCACTTCACCTCGCCGGAGGGCTCCCCTCATCACGAGACTCCTCCCACATCTCAAACCAAGAATAGGCCACCCCTTTTAGGCGGTAAGAGGCCAACTACACTTCCTCCATCTCAGTAGCACACATAACTCAGAGGGTCTTGTGCATATCCTCAATGAAGTCCTGAGGGTCCTCCTCAGGTTCAGTACATGTGAACATTATCCAACTGGAGAAATATGTTCACCCTGGAACTAGTGGAATCCCCTGGCTGACTAGAAGAAGTAGGTGCAACATTTGATCTCTAGGCCTGGGAGGCTACTATCTGAGCCAACATCTGTATGGCTCCCCTTAGATCCTCATCAGAAATAGCGGGACCAAAAGCTGGAGCTGGAGGTGGAGCAGGAATTTCACTTGGAGGGACTGTTGCACCCTCAGTAGGTGTAGCAACTAGTGCAATCTGAACAGGGATAGTAGATTCAAGCGGTGTAGTAATTGGGGGAATATCCTCACCCCTCGGATGCTCACCCGCATCATCAAATATCGAATCAACTGCCACTCCTAGGGTGACAGCGGCCCCTTAGCCAGTTCTTGCCTTCTTCCTTGGTGCCATGAACTGAAAGTTAGAGTAAAGCAAGAAATAAAGAAGGAACAATCTTATAATCAGCTTTATTGCACGATCGAGAACATCAAAGAACCGTATTATTCCTAAGTGCCCAAGTAGCCTCCTAATTATAGATGTGGTCGACAACATACCGATAAGGACTCTACGAGACACGGCTCTTATTACAACCCAAATTCGCGTACCTTAGATCATGCCGTAAGTTAGTCGACGTAAATCCAAGAAGAGATTATCTTTGAGATGATAAAAAGTTAATCCTTTTGGTCTTAAACGATACAAGGGTGTATAAGAGTGGTTAACAAGTATTAGAAGTTAAACGAATCAAGGATGTTGTAACCCGTATTTTCGGGTAACACTAGAGGTGATTAACTGTCCCAAGAGGTCTTGTTTTAATGTATTTGAATCATATAATATCCGTATCATAAGTTTTGAAGTCAAGCGACTTATGAAACAAAAGTCGATAAAAGTTGTCGCAACTTAGGTTTATAATTTTACTTAAACTTTAGGTCAAATGTTACTGCATATTTCTCCCAATGTGCTTGGAATTATGGGGTGATCTACCTATCAAATTGAAGATCTATGAGTCTAGTTTCCAACGCATTAAGCCGTTTGTCGATACGATCTCGGAATAGAGAGATATTCGCGTTTTCGTGAGAGTGCGCCAAGCTGCTCTCTATGGGGCCCACAAAGTCGGTTTAAGACATATGGACATATATAAGATACCTCAACCCCGTTTTATGTCATTATTTTTCAGTATATTCAGACCTTATAACCCTAAAAACAGTCTCTCAAGGTTCTCTCATGATCCAAGACCCAAACAAAGGGCAAACAACACAAATCAAATGTCGGGAATCCCGTGGCGCTAGTAAGTTTCTTGTTTTTCTTGTTGTTGCTGATTTTTGTGTTGTTCCAGCTCGTGTGGGAGGTTGTTTTAAGTGTTTTATGTTCTGTAAATACACCTTCAAGTTTTTAATATCAACCCTAGGTGATTTCATGTCTTCTAAAGTAATTCTAGTGCCGAAAAACCCGAATTAATTGCTAGTTTCGCTTCCTTGTTCTTGTGGCAGAATTGAAGGGATATTTCGTGGAAAATTAAGGTCAAATTGGAGTTGTTCTTTCTGTTTAAAGGTAAGGAACCTCTTACTCTATATATATTTAAGATTATCCAAGTTGTGGCTAAGTCGTTGAAGCTAGAACTTGTGAAATATATATCGAAAGGCTTGGTAGTAATGTTGTTGGTTGGTGGACTGTTTTGGGAGGCTCAATATGATTATTAATGATGTTGTTTGGGCTGTTTGGTGATTGTATTGACTTGTGGGAAGTCATATATATAGGGGAGGTTCTGTCCGTTTCATCGTAAAATAGGTTGCGGTCGATACATAATAGTTACGACGCTTAAGCGATAATGATAGTGTCATTTCTCATATTGTAGACTAAGGAGTCGTGACATTTGCATAGCTTGAGGTTGGGCAGTATATACAAGGTATGTGAGGCTATCCCCTTCATTCTTTTGCACGACTCCGATTGTACATAATGTAATGAACGAGCTCCCAAAGATACTCTACTCTTAGAAGCTAGCAGTACTTACATTGCTGCCCTTCTTATGAAACGATTGATATTGATGTTACTTCTCTTATTCTTATATTATCAATGTTGTTGGTAGTTCCTGATTCTTATAAGATTCTTAATGAAGAGTTAATCCTAATAACGTGTACGAAGGATACCGACCTTACGTCACTCCGAAAGGTTCAAAATGTGATTCCAATGAGTCCAGCATGCATCATATATATGTATCTATTTTACTCTACCGAGCCGCGCTATAGTCGGCCGGGTACGGCACCTATTGTGCAACCACTGATCAGTTGGGTTTTACCGAGCTCCACGTGGCCGGGTACGATTCTACCGAGCCCTATGATGGCCGGGTACATTTTACCGAGCCTATTATGGCCGGGTACGATATGATGATGGTGATGCCCACAAAGGCATATGTTTTAAAAGTTTATGTATATATATGTATGTATCATGTATTTCATGTCAATAGCCCTCAGAGGTACCCAGATGTCACAGGTTGTATATTCTCTATCCTTGTTTACATTACTGTTCTTACTTATGCTTTCCTGCCTTACATACTCAGTACTTTATTCGTACTGACGTCCTTTTTATTTGTGGACGCTGCATGTCGTGCTGCAGGTCCTGATAGACGGGTAGACACAGCTCCCCCACCACAGTAGGCTGTCCAGTTCAGCGGTTATTGGCGAGATCCCTTCTCCGGACTTGCCGTGGTCTTGGTATGCATTTTTGTTATAGACATTATGGGTATGTCGGGGCCCTGTTCCGGCAATGTTGTAGCACTTATGTTCCTTTAGAGGCTCATAGACAGGTGTCGACTCATGTATGGTTTGGAATGCCTTGTCGGCTGATTTTTGTTGTATAGTCTTTCACGACAGCATGGTAGCTCGTACCTTATATATAGTTTCTTGACAGTCTTGTCATCCCATGTTATATATGTTCATGACATTATCTTTCATTGTTGGATGTTCATGATCCATGTCTACCATTTATATTGATCTTGTCGGCCCTTAAAGATAATAAGGAAGGTTAGATAAAATGTACGTTGGTGCTCGGCAAGTATGGCCCGGGTGCTAGTCATGACCCTCCAGTTGGGTCGTGACAAACTTGGTATCAGAGCAAGTCTGTCCTAGGGGTGTCTATGAGCCGTGTCTAGTAGAGTTTTGATTATGGATGTGTAGCGCGCCACATTTATAATCAGGAGGCTACGTGACATCTATGGTTGTTATCTTCTTCCTGAATCTAGATCGTGCGTAGAGTTGAGTCGTAAGTGTTCATATCTAATATTCACCTTGTTTTCTTTCAGCGATGCCTTCGACTAGGAAGCAAGCGATTAGTAAACGGTTTGATACAGCTGTGGGAGAGGGTAACATTCAGGTGCCTCCAGCCAGAGCCGGCCAAATTGAGGCTCAGAGTGAGATGCCATCTCATACCTCTCCGTCTCCTCCAGAGGATATTAAGGAGGCACCCAGTACATCCAGTTCCTCCGTCTGGCACTACAGACCACGATATACGCAGTGCGGTGTAGTTGTTGACTAGCTTGGTAGCTGCTCAGGCTTAGAGGCAGAATACCAATGCTGCTGATAAATCAGTTAGTGCGACAGTTCGTGATTTTATTAATCTAGACCCTCCAGTGTTTACCGGATCAGGCACCAAGGAGGACCCGCAAACATTTATTGATCAGGTTCATCGTAGATTGCGGGTTATGCATGCTAGTGATATGGAGGCAGTAGAGTTGGCTTCTTACCGGTTACGGAATTTAGCGATTTTCTGGTATGATAGTTGGGAGAGATCTAGGGGTCCGAACGCTCCTCTAGCCGTGTGGAAGGAATTTTCTGAGGCCTTTCTTCGTCACTACTTGCCAGTTGAGATACGACGAGCTAGAGCTGATAAGTTCTTGAACCTTCGACAGGGTAATATGAGTGTACGAGAGTATAGTATACAGTTTGATTCTTTAGCAAGGTATGCTCCCCATATGGTGGCCGAGATGAGTGATAGGGTGCACCTGTTCGTGAACGGGTTGGGACCACATCTTATAAATGAGTGCACAACAGCCTCCTTGGTAGAGGGCATGGATATTTCCCGTATTCAGGCTTATGCCCAGACCCTAGAGGATCGTAAGCGCCAGCAAAGGGCAGATAAGGAGTAGTATAGGGGCCAGCATAAGAGGGCAAGATTTGCAGGGTATTCTGATGAGTTCAGAGATAGTATCAGGCCCTAGTCTTCGAGGAGTTCGGCGCCACCTATAGCTAGTGCTCCTCCACAGTTTCAGAGGCCTCGGT
>AWOL01S0223933.1:0-12223 GCA_000715115.1 Nicotiana otophora | reverse complement strand
GAAGGATCGAATTGTATCCGAAGAATAGGGGGATACAAAAAAGTAATAAGAGAGGCGCACAGATAAATTAATCATATCAGTCGTATTCTTGAATTTGGAATGAAAACAGGAGCAATGCTTCCTAGCACGGGACAAAGAATAAGACCACTTAGATCACAATAGCATTCACAGAAATGTTCTAACATAGAGTAGAATCGAACATGGAAGAGATTCATTGACAACAGTAAAAAGATAGGTGCCTAATTCCAATACAATAGGGATCTATCAGTGCAAGTCAGCAGAACACCGTGATTGATGAGTGGGTAGGTGGGTTAGGTGCACCTCTCACCCAGTGGGAAGTATCGAGGCCAGTCTCCCCCCTCCCCCTGAATGAAGAAGTAGTGGGGGGCCCTTCCCACGTATGAGCCTTTATTTATATACTTTCTATTTTTTAATTACCAATGGAGATTCTTTCTAAAAAACATCTCTCCGGCAAAACGCAATTCGTCGAGTTCAATTCAAGGTGCACCTTGCTTTTTGTTTTCAGGTAGCTTTTTCCTACGCCTATTTGGCTAGTGGGGCATTGGTCATAGTCGAAATTCTTTAAAGCGATAAAACAAAAATAAAGAAGAGAAAAAAAGGGAAGTTTTTTCTTTCTTTCAATCCATATTAAAGACAATAAAGAAACCACTCAAAAATGAAAGTTAGATAAAGAAGTCTTAGTAAGCACTAGCACTAGACTTCTTCCCCCCTTTCTTTTCTACTTTTTCTCTCTCCTTTTTTTATTGTGCTTCCACCCGTGCTTTTCATTCTGTTTTATAGAGACCCGGGGAAATTCTATATAATAATAAATATAGAAAGGTGAGGGTGAGGTACTTTTCTCGGCATACAGATTGAAAATCTAGGACAACGGCTTTCAAAAGACGAGTAAGGGACGGGGAGAGGGAGGCTCTCGAAACCAAACGAGACTAGAAAAAACATGTGAACTAACATCATTCATACGAGTGGTTTTGTCTCTTCCAGATAACAAAAGGAAAGCCCTATCTATATCTCGATTTAGCATCATATATCGCTCTGGAAAGCATTTTTCTTGGTTGTAGAGTGGATGTTGGAGAAGCTCCTCTATGCTGTGGGTGTGGAGGGGGGTCTGTCACCGCCTGATAGAGGCAGATGCGAGGGCCACCAGAGCTATCTGCATCGAGTGTTTCGATTCAAAGAGGAAGGGAAACAACTCAAATGCCAGCACAGAAATAGAAAGAGTCATGCTTCAAAATGGAATTCTTCTAAGATCCATTGATCGATTTTGCTGCATGATCTGCTCCCAAAATGCAGAGAGACTTGCGAAGGCAGATCCAGGTTGGTTGGTCCGAAAAGTCATGGGAGAGGCAAGCTAAGTAAAATAATATATTGGTGCTATTGATTATAGAATCTTATGAATCAAGCACGTCACACTTTCTATATCTCCTCTGTCTACAAGGTAAACAACTTAGCGTAGAGCACAGCGCGTTCGCCACCACACTGGTTGGCTGGTGCGATGGCCTTACTGTAAGAAGTTTGAGAGCGATATATCTCGTGACATGCTCTGCGTGGCATTTTTGTTTAGAAAGTTCGTATAACTTCAAAAGAATCATTCTTTATGAATCAAGTACCATTCAAACAAAGGGTGCATTTCCTCTTCTAGTGAAGATGAGAGGGGCTTTGTATAGACACTCTTGAGCCATGTTCGTCTCCCTGGGCTTACCATTATTTCATTTCATTCTATTGATTGGTTCAAGCTCCAAAGAACATATACATAAAGCTATGTCGACTTACGTACGTCTAGTTGACTAAACGATTAGGTATACCATGCCACGTATCATCCCCTATTTCCATAGAGGAGAGATAAAGAAAAATCGAAGATATAGTGATCGTGCCGTAAGACCTTGTTCCTTTCTACTTGACTAAGTTGTATTCTAGTCGTCAGTGGATGTATGGGCTAGCCCAGGTAGCGGTCAGCTATGATATACTTAACATCTTCTTTAGTAGGTTTATCTACAACATTTGGTGGTGCCCTCGTGGGCACATTCCTCTGTAGGGCGGTCTGGTCCAATCGAAGTCAACTGCCTCACATGGAATGCGGGGTTCGTTTTCATCGAACTGGTCGCTTGAGTCTATAGGCTACCTTTCCTATCCGCTTTTCTACAGGGTCTACATTCAGACCGGGCCAAACCTTTAGGTAGTTTAAGTAAGTTTGAGCTAAAGTTGTTGCGTTCCTGCCACCTCTTGGCAAAGTAGGCTGATGGGCAAGCCAACTCCTGTCGCAATGGTATGGGGCGTCAGAGGTTGTTACCCAGTGGCCAACTCGAAGGGGCTGAAGTTTGACGCAGAGCTTTTTGGTTGTTAAGTTATAGCAGGACTGAGCAACATCCAACTGCGTAAGTCCTTCTAGTTTGCACTAAAGTGGCTTAAGTAGCCCTCGAGGAGTCTGTTTATTCTCTCCGTATGAGCAATTCAAAGATATACCGACCTACGACATCTGACCATAATATATCGTAGGTCGTCTTCTAACATTACCGACATTTCGGGTTTTCATAAATTTCACATAAGATAAAAACTCTTTTCATCATCAGAAACAACCTGATTTTCGACCTCTTGCATTGCATTACCATAACGAAAAGAAAAAAGAATTAAAAAAAAAGACTGCTCTTGTGACTCGGGATGAACCTTTATCGGTGGAGTAAAGGAATAGCGATGGATTTCTATGCAGCATCCAGGAAAAAGAAGATTCATTCGGATGACGAATTTTTGCGCTGTCCAAGGAAATCAAAGGTCTGCTCCCACAAATTAAATCTTTTAATATCAGAATCGCTTATAAAGTCATGATACAATTCATGTCCATTTTGATTGATTTCTCATTTTTTCGAACTGATTTTAACAATAGAGAAGCAGGAAGACTTTGACGATTCATAATAGAAGGGGGTATCTAGAATATCTATGTTCCAGGACATAAAATATGAATAATGAAAGATGAGGAAGAGTATACTCTGTAGTGAGATAGCTATTCTCATAATCGACTACTTATTATGATAATGAACATTCCACTTAAAAACTAAAAAACGACTCTCCAGGCGATTACCTTTTTTTCATATTCATATTTATATCCTCTACAACAATTGTTGGGACGAAATTTCGTGGAAAAGAAAAAATCCCTTTATCGGATTGGAAGTGATGACTTAAGCCTCTTTCTTCTTCTTTTCTTATAGGGCGTTGAAAGAGCGTGACTCTTTAGTTTAATTAACTTCAAATTAGTTAAAGTAAAAGGCCCTATTTGATTCAATTCATGAATTTGCCCACTATGAGTCTACTACATTTTATTTTAATAATAATTATATATAATTAGATAATAATAATAATAATTAAGTATATCATTTGTGTCTCTGTTACAACACAACGAAACTAAATGGTTCGAATCTAAATTGATTTTAGACTGTACACCTAATTTTCCTGGGATTGTAGTTCAATCGGTCAGAGCACCGCCCTATCAAGGCGGAAGCTGTGGGTTCGAGCCCCGTCAGTCCCGACAGATTCAATATATATATCAATTCATCTCTTCATTTTCTGTGATAAGGGGGACAGGGAGCATAATTCATTCCCAACGGGGGATCTTTTTTTTTTCTTTTTTGTTTAGCATCTCTGATCAAACAAATAGGGGATTTTTTCATTACTTCAACTAGTACCAATTGATTGGAGAGAGACATATGTGGATTAGTACAATTAAATATTTATTGGCATATTCAGGATTCCGAGAGAGACTGGGTTTGGTTTTTCAACCCGATCCGTGAATGTAATGGAATAGAGTACCTTATTTCCTTTTTATCACGAGCACATACACAAATGGAATTCCTTTCTTGTACGATACAAAATGCATTTCACTCAATTACATTACCCTTAGAGAATACTTTCCCAGATTAAAATTTTTCCTTTTCTGGCGAAGATTTTGTGTAACCTGAATTACTCCAATTTTGAATTTGAAAAAAGAAAGATATATCTCATTCAAATTTCACACTGAGCTTTTGATATATGTGCCCTGGTACTAATCCAAGGAAGGAGGATATTCAAAAAAATCAAACAAGGATTCCCACCATTTCACTCAAGGCAAGGGAATGCAAAATTTTCTATTTTTCTAGTTAGAATGGAGTGGTCGTAGCTATCCAATCAATAATTGTTTATGACTGGCTCTCTATTCACTCGGTTTTTAGGTCATAATCACTATGTAGGAGAGATGGCCGAGTGGTTTAAGGTGTAGCATTGGAATTTCTATGTAGGTTAGTGTTTACCGAGGGTTCGAAACCCTCTTTTTCTGCACTTTCACCTAATTCACTAATGTGAATGACCGAATGTATCAAATAGCAATGGAAAAAATGATTCAAAAAGTTAGACCTTTCTTTGATATATGTTCTCTATTCCTAATTGTTGTTTTTCGGAAAATACTGGAAAGAGTGAACAAGGAATTAAAATATCCATGCCGATGTATTTTGACATCCCACAGCTTCGGGAGGCGCAAGACTGCTCGATCAGTGAGCTATTACGCATTCTTTCAAGGGTGGCTGCTTCTAGGCAAACCTCCTGGTTGTGTCTGCATCCCTACCCCCTTTATCACTAAGCGGTCATTTAGGGGCCTTAGCTGGTGATCCGGGCTCTTCCCCTCTCGACGATGAAGCTTATTCCCCATCATCTCACTAGCCAACCTTGCCCCTCTCTTATTTTAAGGTTATATCTAGTATTCAGAGTTTGCCTCGATTTGGTACCGCTCTCGTGGCCCACACCGAAACCGTGCATTACCCCCTAGATGTCCAGTCAACTACTGTGCCTCAACGGATTTCGGGGAGAACCAGCTAGCTCTGGGTGCGAATGGCATTTCACCCCTAACCACAAATCACCCGCTGATTCTTCAACATCAGTCGGTCAGACCTCCACTTAGTTTCACCCTTCATCCTGCTCATGGATAGATCACCCATGTTCGGGTCCATAAGCAGTGACAATTGACCTATGAAGATTCGCTTTTGCTACGGCTCCGGTGGGTTCTCTTAACCAAGCCACTGCCTATGAGCCGCCGGCTCATTCTTCAATAGGCACGCGGTCAGAGCTTGTATTCGGTCTGCTTAGCCTAGCTGCACGACACTTGTATTGCTCTCCCACAACCTCGTTTTCACGGTTTAGGCAGCTCCCATTTCGCACACCGCTACTACGGGAATCACTTTTGCTTTCTTTTCCTCTAGCTACTAAGATCTTTCAGTTCGCCTGGTTCTCTCTTGCCAGCCCATTAATTCAGCAGCACTTCGAAAGGTTTCCCTATTCGGGAATCTTCGGATCTATGCTGATTTTCAACTCCTCAAAGCATTTCATCGATTACTATGCCCTTCCTCCTCTTTAAGTGCCTAAGTATCTACCCTAAGCCTTTCCTTCTTTGAACCTCACCCTCTTGTCATGCTTGCCGCCAACCCTATTTCTATTCCTCGAGCACTCAGTGGAAGCAGGGGAATCAAGTCATACAGTCGAAAATCCAATCCTTGCTCCTGCAGTCAGTCCTAGGGGTTGATCTCCAAGTTCTGATTTTGCCTCATATGATAATAGAAGTACCTTCGCAAGGACTCCATAGCAACATCAATTCGCATTTGATGGCTATTTAATTGAACTTTTTCATTAATGCCTTCCCCTTGTAGACAAACAGAAAGCAGACAGAGAGCCCGAGGTGCTGACCCGTAGCGAGGCAGGCCCATCTCTCCCGATCGGGATGATAAGGACTTGTCCTTCCTTGAATTAAGGCATGAATGAAGTAGAAACCTGGGGGAAATCTCAATAAAAAGAGTCTCGGTTCACTCTTCACCACAGTAGTGTCGCATAAAAAGCGGCTCCTTCCCTTCGCTACAAGCAATGTTCCCAAGTTGGGGAGTACAGGTCCCAAGTCTTTCCTATCCTCTATGGCATGAAGTCCCTCCAGCTTGTCTGGTTAACCGGGCAGACTATTCAAAGATTAACTAATTGGCTTTGTTTGCTTCTAATGGTAGGCATGTGCCTCGACTATTCCTACTTTCCGGGGTACCTCTTCATCTAGTATCAGGCGATTCGTTAGATGATTCTATTGATTTCTTCTCGGTGCAAAACAAGGGTTTGGAACCCTAGGACTCTTTCTCATGAACTAGGTTCAGTCAAATAAATAGATGGATCGCCCTTTCTTGTCCTGGAAGTTGATCCCCGTTGCCCAAAACCAACAAAGGTTCTAAGAGTCAAGTAAATGGTGGGACCTCCTTCCGGGAGTTGCGATTAACTTATCTTATTGAGCCTCTCTCCTAGGGTTGGTTGTCTCATCTGATCCTAAATCATTCAACAACCTGAGTGTTGTAGCTCTCTTTTTCTTGGCTGCTAGACGAGTAGCTGGGTTGAGAGATAATAGATCCTCCCCCTAGGATGGTATCTTCTATTCCTTGATTTCCCCGCAAGTTAAATAAGGGATTCTAATTCTTCTTGAATCCAAATAGGGGTATAAACCACTAAATAGAGTCTTGAGTGCCTTCCCTTTCGTAAACTAACTAAGGCAACTCCGATTGAATACGAAATTCCTCTAGCCATTATTCGTATGAACTCCTAGATCCATAAAAGACATGGGCATCTGTAAGCCGGTGTAGCTAAGCGAAGAGCGTAAAGAAGAAATTAGAAAATCAATGCATTCCTTCTTAAACTTACAGGTATGATGATATATTAATCTAAGAAAAGAAGATTTAATAAGAAAATCCAATTTCCTTTTTCGGTAAAGGTTTAATTAAGAATTCCAGGTGGTCCAGTGGTTGGATTAAGCTATTGATCATATCATAGGTCAAGGACGGAACAAAGCACCTATGTGTTTCTTCATCCTCTATTCTCTAATAAGATTGTAATAGATTTGTGCTTTCTCTTCCACGAGGGAACGGAACTAGCACTATAATTCCGAGTCACCTATCAAGTATGTGAGTGAGCCCGCCCTACATGTCCCTTTTGTTCAATGGGGGATGGGTCATACCATCCCTGCCCGCTTAGTTTCATAAGTCTAAATGATTTAGGGCACAGAATCTGCCGTAGATGTGAAATTTGCTAATTTTCATTCTCCGCTTTATCATCACATGAATGAGACATAACTTCTTATCATAAGAATAGTGAACTAGAAATCAGATTTTGATTGGTTTTAGGATTTCGACCTTGAACTAGAAGAGGTTTTGTTTTCTTTGAAGTTATGAGACTTGAAGAAGTATAGTATAAATAAAATAGAAGGCTCGTTCGTAGATTAGCACAAAGCTATTAATCCAATCCAATCCAAGATTCGTAACCGAGTTCTTCTTCCTATGGTTGGCACAAGAATCCCTCTCAAAGAGGAAGAATCTGATTTGATCTCTGTGCTTATAACCAACATATGAACAATGGTATGTCTCGTCTAGTTGGTCTCCTTTTTGGCATAAAGAGTCGTCAGTACTGAAAAGGCCCCAGCATTACCTTCGGCAAATCTAGAAGGATAGCTCGCCGAGCCTATGGTGGACGTCGGTTGGGTTATCGACGATTACGACCATTCAAAGGCATTTTTCCATTAGCTGTAGTAGGAAGGGGGCTGACGTCGATAAGTTATAATAAATATAATATAATTAAAGTATTAGGAATCTAGGTGAGCACGCACTTCACATGGTATTTATTAGGATTAGGACTGAGAAAAATTAACGCTTATTTCAGACAGCCCAGGCCATCACTTTTATCGTCAATACAGAGAGTCGCTCTATAAAGGAAGTAGGCTTTGGGAAAAAATCATTCCTTTGCCGGGCGCTAGTCAAAGTAGTAAAAATGGGCAAGTGGGCAAGTAGAGAGCAATAGCAGTGTTGGGCTTTGCGGTCATTAACGAGAACAAATGAAGAGGAGCATAGCACCCTCTGCACTCGATTGGCTAATCAAAGTCAAAGTGGCGAGCTTCTTTTGAATGGGTCACCAATAGAACCATCGGTTCTTCACAATCTAACATTGGGACAACCTGCTACGACATTGCTACAACATCCGCACGCATTCGTCCACCAGCAGAAGTGCTTTTTCAGTTTGTTAAGGGTTACAACCCATGGACTTGGTAGCAGACGGTTCAGATGATGGTTGTGTCCTAAACCCAGTCAGTGGCACATATCCTATCTCCTAGAGATGCAGTTGAACATCTACGAGCTGCTAGTTTCTTAGAGAATGACGGAGAGGCTGAGAGAGACTTAAAGGTTGTAGCGAACAACTATCTGGTAAGAGGTTTTTTCAAAAAGCAAAAACCCAAAGGTTAAACATGCATGAACTCGGGAAAGATAGAACTCAACTTCACATTGGTTAGCAAAACCCTAGTGCTTCCCTGCTTCGGTAGAACCTTCTACTTTACCAAGTCAAAAGTTTAAGCTGGGACACCACATCGATTACCTTTGCGTTTCGCAATCACATATTCCACTTCCTTCGATAAGGAAGTCGTCATCCGTTCCGGTGGCCTCTTGGGAATGCCTCTTGTAGGGTCTTCCATGTCTGGATGGTAGGTCTTCAGACACCCCACATGGAAGACAGGGTGGATCTTTAGCGTGGAAAGAAGCTGATGTTTTTAGGCAACTTGTCCTACTTTCTCTATTATGGGGAATGTCCCTTCATACTTGCGGCTGATACCCTTACTAAAAAGGAAGGAAAGATATTTTGCAATAGTGGATTTTGTTTTCTCATCCTTCCGTTTAAAATGCAGTTTCATGGTTGAATTTCCCCTTTCTTCTACAGAAGCTGGGGGTCCAGCCCTTATAGGAAATTGCTTAGGAGATCGCATTCCATCGGTTTTTTAAGATTGGAGGGCTCCCTCTAGTGCTAAATAAAAACGATCTTTGAGCAAGGGCTAACTTTTCAACAGACGAAAAAAGTCCTCACCAAACACTGCATGCCCAAAGGAAGAAGCAAATGAGCAATCGAGCCATGAGGAAACGAATAGTTGTGCAAGTCTTCATCAAAGCTCATACGTTACGTTTGGAACCCTTACCCTTTCCTGTGAAAACCAAAGCATCAAAGTCATCGGCCACCTAGTAAAACACCGAAAGTCAATGAAGAAAAATGCTAAAATGCTTCAATTATGGACATCCCAGTGGGTCCCCTCACATAAGGTTTCGAGAAAGAAGAAATAAGAATTGCTTTTAACTTCCTATCGGCCCTCCTCTCTATTCTAGGTCCTTTCCTCACTAAGGACCATGGGCCAATATTTTCAAATACAAAGCATGATTTTTCCAACACGTGCAAGGCGCCCCCAGCCTTCCAACGGGAAAGACTTCAACATAAAAGTAAATTTCTGTTCTTTCTATTCCCGCGGCAGACGTATGATATTTTAAGGACAAAAAATATTGGACTAGACTATTCCTTATGTAGATGTAGTGGATATGCTCTCCGTGTTAGGATAGGCTTTCGGATTTCCACAGCTATTCTAAGAGCATGCTGAATATCGTTGCACGTTCCCTCTTTGGCTAAACCACCACTTCAGGCTAACCCTTTTGCCGGGCTGGCACTTACTCAAGTTAAAGTTTTGTGCTCTCTCAAAATGCCTGCACGCCTGTGAGTGTTCTCCCTTGTCCTATAAATTGAGCTTCCAAAAGGGGTGCTTGCTGGAGCAGCTCAACGAGATGTTGGTTCAATTCCCGCTATACCTCATCCAAGTAGGTGTCTGTGCCATTGGGCCGGCTAAACTTGCTCTGATTTAGTGTGCGTCCGCTCCTGTTCGGACTCACTCAGCAGAAAGCTAACTCTCTTCTCCTGCTTTAGCTTGACCCCACCCGGATAGATTCTGGTAGGACCATCACCATACTTAGGTAATAGCATGTCCCAATGCTATCTTAAATGGACCAACGGAGCACTCTAGGGTTGATAGCCCTTGATCCGATATGGCTTTTTAACAAAAAAGAGTTGGATTTGCCAGCCTTAGCCGAAGAAGACTGTTCACATTATAGTAGGTTTGAGCACCGGTTCAAACCATCTCATAGGTCGTCCTCAGTACAAAAGGTCAATTCAATGCTCAAGTCAAAGGGGGGAGGGTCAATTTTTCTATTGATCCAGAAATCTTGGGCGGCCCCCCAACTATTAGCACATTCTAAGATTCAGCTGACTAATTGGTTGAGAATCATGAATTATCACGTCTTGACAGTCAGTACAGAATCTTCCTCTACCCATTTTTATTCTTTCCCCTTATTAGTAAGTAGTCAGGGAGCTAGACGAAGATCGACGAGTTGTCTACTTTGTGATTTGCAAACGTGTTTACCGTCATCCCTGAACAATTTGGCTGGAGTTTAAAAGGGAGAAATAATCTGCTCATGATGCGTGGAAAGTAGGGGAAGCGTCTAATTCAAAAGCGTTTGTGATAGATCACGTCGAACTGAAGAACTTAAGAAAGATGACTTATGTAATGAAGGAACTAGACTTGGATGGGACCAAGAAGAGACAATTCTATACGAAGAAGATCGGTCTGCTTACAAAAATACCTAAACAAGAAGGGATCAGTGCTGTCAACTATGCTCGTTATCAGAATGGTTATACCATGGAAAGATTGGGGAACATCTTTCAAAAATGAACCCGGGCGCATTTCTTGTGTGGCCGAACCCATAAATCTTGATGTATGCCTATCTTTTACTAGGACTACAAAAATGCATTCTTAGAGATCCTCACGGAGCGGTATTCAAATTAAGACTACAATCATACAATATTGGACCCGTCCTTGAATAGTTCAAAACGATGTGGTGTCCAAGATATGGACCACTTAAAGAAAGGATGCCTCTCATTAATTTAGTCCATTATGGTTTTCTTTACCATTCTGGAATACTAAATTCCATTCTAGCAGTTGCCATCTCACGAAATTGGCCCATTCGCCAACTTGACGTGAAAAATGTCTTCCTCTATGGTCTTTGACTTTAAGAGGTATACATGCAACAACCTCCTGGATTTGTTGATCCTTCTATGCCTACTCATCTTTGTCGCTTTCATAAGGCCATTGTTGGGCGTAGTAAAGCACAATTGGCATGCTTTCAACAGTTCAGTACCTATCTTCTCAATAGTGGCTTTCGTCGGAGTGTTGTGGATACCTCCATCTATCTTTCTTCACCATTCCACTGCTGGTTGTATCGTCCTTTTTCTTTATGTTGATGACATCATCTTAACTGGTGACAACGGATCTCTTCTCACTTAATTTATTCACCGTCTGAGTAAATATTTTGCCATGAAGCACATGGGTTATCTCAATGACTTCCTTGGCATTGAAGCTCTGCGTGACTCTTCTGGCTTTCTTCTGTCACAAACCAAATATGCTTTAGATTGATTCTGCCAGACCAACATGCTTGGTTACAAACCTTGTGCTACATAAATTGCTTCCGGTTCTAAATTTTCAGCTTTGGATGGCACACCTTCCTCTGATCCTCAGGCCTATCGAAGTACTGTTGATGCTCTCCAATATATCACTCTCATTCGACCGGACCTCCACTATGCTGTTAATTATGCCTGTCAATTTATGGCAAATCCCATCACTGTTCATGATCAGTGTCTTAAATGCATTTTAAGGTATTTGAAAGGCACTCTCCATTATATTATGGTCTTAGATTTCCTCATCGCCCTATCTCAACACTTTTTTTGTTACTCTTGTGTGGGACTGGTTGTCCAACAATTCGTCGCTCAACCACTAGATTCTGTATTTAGTTTTGTGACAATCTAATTTCTTGGGGCTCTAAAAAGAAACCAACAGTTGCCTGCGCTAGTGCAAAAGCTGAATACAAAGCGTTACCTATCACTACTTCTGAAATTTGATGGCTCTCCTACTTGCTAAATGATTTACATGTGTCAATTCCTCACCCATTCCTTCTCTTTTGTGACAACTCTTCATACTGTGCTTCCATCCTTATGCCTTTCAAGGTTGCACCTTGTCGTAAGTTCTCGTCGTCTCCATTGTGTGTTTCTTCAGTATCTCCTCACGAAGTAGCAAGAGGACGCGGCAAACTAGAAGATTAAGATGGCACTGCAACTAGCCTAGCTTTTACTTTCTTTCAAATCAGAATGTTCTCCTGCTCAAAGAATGTGTTCCTACCATAATAGTAGTTCAAGAAAGGGCAAAAGGTGGGCTCGGGGAAGGAAGAAAATGAATTTTGAAATCCCGAAAAATGAGGAATAATCCCTTTTCTGTATTTTTGTATCCGTAGTGGAATAAGCCTTGGCATCAGCATTA
>AWOL01S0223877.1:2469-21235 GCA_000715115.1 Nicotiana otophora | reverse complement strand
GATCAGTTGATGTGTATATTCCGGGATGGATCTTCCCTGGGCCGGATTGGCCATATACAATACAGTGTGATTGAGCATAATGAGTGGAATGTGTGAGACAGTGAGATTGATTACTCTGAGAGTGCAAGTACATGAGTTCATCTTTGTGATA
Organism: Nicotiana otophora; assembly: GCA_000715115.1. Classification (NCBI taxonomy): domain Eukaryota; kingdom Viridiplantae; phylum Streptophyta; class Magnoliopsida; order Solanales; family Solanaceae; genus Nicotiana; species Nicotiana otophora. The sequence goes on along the minus strand of AWOL01S0223877.1, from coordinate 21,084 downwards.
CATTGTATTTACATGAACACATGATAAACAGGCATAGAGATGTGTTATTCTCATGTTGTACGGTATCACGTCATTCATGACTTCTCACACATATTGGCCTACGGGCATAGTGATGCATTTTTCCACTGGCTATCTAGAAATAAAATGAAACATCTTATTTATTATTGAAAGGATTTTTAGGAGATATACCGTTTTCAAACTTACTTATATTTTTGGAAAATTTGGTAAATGACTTGGGATTTTCACTGATACACTTGAAAGGCAGAACTATTTTCATAAATCATGATTTAGTTGAGCATTTATTCTTTGAGTTACTTCTTTTATTACTTGATTTATATTGTTATGAATTGTTGTTGGTTATTGGAGTTTTACTCTGACCTTGGTACAAGCTCGTCACTACTTTCAACCTATGGTTACGTTTGTTACTTATTGAGTACATGGGGTCAGTTGTACCCATATTACACTTCTGCACCTTGCGTGCAGATGTTGGCTGCTGATGTTGTTGTGTTCGTTGAGAGCTGGCTCTGAAGATGTACCTGTCCGGTTGTAGCTGCCTCTTGTTCATGGTAGCCTTAGATTCATAAAACTCTGTTTATGTACTTTTCGAACATATGATATATTTATTTTATACCAGCTTTGTAAATTTTATTTTTAGATGCTCGTGATTTGTACTACCAGCCCTTGGGGAAGGTATAAGATTCAGATAATCTCTTATGTTTAATTATTTCATTAAATTTATTGGAATTGGATATTGTTAATTGGCTTACCTAGCGGGTTGGGGTTAGGTGTCATCACGACGAGTTAGATTTTGGGTCGTGACAGTTTTATATGGTATTCCTTATTAATTTAAGATTGACACTTGACATTTTCTGAGATGTTAAGGTAGAATTCAAGATCTAGAAATTCATGTTTTAAAAGAAGTAATTGGAAGATTATGTAATTTGCAGATTTACCCCATCGATGTCGTATGCTTCATACCTGTTTTTGTTTTATTACATTGCTTTAGTTGGACCTAGTAAGTGTCTATGTCGATCACTCGTTATTACCTCTACTGGGTTAGGCTAGATACTTACCGGGTACGCGTTGATTTATGTACTCATGATGCACTTATGCACTAAATATACAGGATCTGACGGGTTCATTTGATAATCACGTTGGCACGTAGGTGAACCTGTTGAGCAGACTTCATGTGAGCTGCATTTCAGGCTACGCATCGCAGTCCACCGAGTCTCCATTGTACTAATTATTTTATTCTGTCTTATTACATCTAGGACGGATGTTGTATTGTTATTGTACTCCTTAGAAAATACTCATGCACTTGTGACACTGGGTTTTTGGGGTTCATACTAGTTGTTCGTTATTGTTGTTCTCGTAGTTATTATCATTTTACACTATAAATTCCATTTTATACTATTTAAGTAATGGAGAGTATCATTTCAAAAGTAATAAAATGAGTAAATAAATTGATAAATCAACATTGGCTTGCCTGACGGTGGCGTTAGGTGCCATCACGACCTATAGTGGATTTTGGGTCGTGACCGCTTGATATCAGAGCCTTAGGTTCACTTGGGTCTCACGAGTGATGAGAAAGTCTAGTAGAGTCTTGCTGATCAGTACGGAGATGTCTGTACCTATCTTCGATAGGCTACAAGACTGTTAGGAGCACTTCCGTTCTTGATTTCCTCATCGTGCGGTTTGATTCCATTGAGGCTTGTGCCTTTATTTCCTTCCTACTCAATCTAATGCGACGTGAAGCGCTTGTTGTCAATTGGACGTCCAGGAGTTGTATTGGTACTACAGACGTGGTGTTGGATATTTTTCCCTGCGTGTTCGGGTAGCCTATTATCGTCGCCTTACGGAAGGGTGTTCTATCATTTCAGTTCCATATATGTACTTCATATGGTTTTGAGTCTATGCACGGATTGCTATGATGTTCATGAGTTGTTATCGCCCCGTGTTGGTGTAATAGTAGAGTGCTTATTTATGGATCGCGACAGTGAATGGCTCGACGGGAGGATTTCTCAGTGCATTATTTAGAGGTTCAGCATTTAATTCCAGCAAAGGAAAGGCAATCGGACTATGGATGTTCATGTTTTGGTTGATAGAGTAACGAGACTTGGTATCTTCGAGCGTGGTGAAACTTTCATTGTGATACGGTGTTGGCATCCCTTTTTGAATGCATTAAGGATTCGCTGGTGTTATGGTCTTCTTTGATTTTTTCCTTCAAGGCAGGGTGTTGTGAAATGGTGCCTAAGACGCGGTTGTCAGAGATAGCGGTGTGTAGCAATTCCGAATCGAATTGCAAATTCTAATGTTGATGGATCGAGAAAGATGATATTCGAGGAGGTTTAGAGTTGGTAGTGATTCATTAGTTCAGGTGCTACAGATATGGATTTGGTATGAGGTAGCAGTTGGCCAGCCAAAGTATGAGGGAGGACATGGCGGGAAGTGTCTCGCAGCAGTTGAATTACTAGTAGGTCAATTATGGACAACAGATGTCGAGAAGTTTCTTAAAGGAGATTGTTTAATCGAAGTAAGAGGGGCAGAATAGCATATGGATTATGTGGTAGGATATCCGCGTGCCTTGAGGAAGTGTAGAATGGTTTGGGAATCATGCTGGAAGGTTATTTGGTCTACGGATTTTATTTGGAATGGTGGTTACTGTACAGAGAAAGATTTAATATGGCAGAAAAGAGTTTGCTTGACATAAAGAGGGGGTGGATATTTGATTATAGTTTCAGATGCAACATGACTTGAGCTTGGAAGGTATTGTTGAACTTTCAGTTGATGTCAATGGGGAATGAACGGACTCGTATAACTGGTGGATAAGCATAGGCTCAAGAGGGTTTACTGATTTCGTAGTAGTTGCAACCATTGCAGCTCCATTGGAAGATGTCGACATGGAATTCCAAAGGTGGGTTATCTCCTGTGAACAGGTTAGCGGTTGCGTGATGTTGATTAAGCTTCTACAAAGAATACTACGTACTACCTGGTGAGAGGTTGAATATGTAATTGTGACGGATGATGCAGAATGTTCATGAAAGGCTTAACAAAAGACTTCGAGAAATTTGGCGGGTTACCAGTACGATATCATGGTAATTGAGAAGGAGGAATCATTGCGGGCTCTACATTATGCGATGGTAGCTTAAATCTAAGTGGGGGAGTCCAACCGTCTATGATTGGATCCCGTGGTTATCTGCTTATGTGGTTTCTGGTTATCGATGCGTTGGTGGATTATTTATGACTGAGAAAAGAAGATATCAGGAGTAATTCGAGCAAGGAACTTGATGAGTGTGTGCTATACTTTTCCTTATCGATTGAGGTGCAGGTCTGGAAGGACTCAGAGTTTATTCTTCTTGTGGATGTAATATACCAGGAAAAGAATTTATCCAGTTGCTTCTTTGAGAGAGTGTTCATGTGCTAGCATAGCGTTGAAGTTTGGTTATATTCTGGGTCAAGTCAGATTGGGTGACTCTCAACAACGGTCCTAGTGGCTTCAAGAATTAAAGTGCAGTGCCTAAAGATTTCGGGTCCGTTGTATGGTTAAGGACCAAGTTTTGGCAGTGGATTGTGAATAGAACTTGGAATATTCTATGTCATCGTCGGGTATGCGGTACAGTATTGGAGTAAAGGAAGAAATAGCTTCGAATTCACGGCAGCTCTTGCAAATTTGGGTGTACCAGTTAGAGATACTATTGCACGCTTGAGAAGGGTGTGAGATGGTTCATGGGCCTCGAGACGACGTGGTCTCGTGATTCGGGTCACTCGGAATGAGTGCGTATTGGGTTCGTATGCTTTGAATGGAGGTATTATTATTTCTGAGACAAGTCTAGAGTAAATTGAAAGAAGTTGGGGTCCGGTTAGTAATGGTTGAATCATCATGATTGTGGCAATGATCAGTTCCTTCGGCGTGTGAAGTTATACATGTGGTTTGTGGTTGTATGTGCAGGCTTGACAGCCACCACAACTTGATTGATTTGGGAGGTATTTGATTCAAATGGACTTGTTGTGTAAATGGATTCTGGAAGAGTCATGGCGGTTTAGATCACGACTTGATGTTTGCTTTTTCTATGGTTTGGGAATTCAGTTGTGTGTTGAATTGGCTCTACCTGAAATGAGCTAGGTGAAAGGTTTCTAGCCAATGAAGTGTTTATTCTACTGGTAGTTCAGGGGTTATGCTGAATTCGTATATGCTCGCATAGCAGCATGATAGGTGCAATGAGTGGCATGGGAATTTGAAGGTGGAGGATCGAGATTGCGGTTCGGTGTGACAGGAATGTCACGAGCTCGGATGAGCAGGGGAGAATCCAGATGTTTAGAGTGAGCTGGCATTGAGAATGGTGTTCTATGAAATGATCATTGTGTATTGATTTGTGGGTTCTTGAATTGCTCTACAAATTAGTCTGGTTAGCGGTATGGATGTGTAGACTTTGCTACCTGGTGCGGAAGGCTGTGGGAGAATACCCCACGGGAAATATGTATAAGTGTGACATGTTAGTCACCTGATGGTTAAGGATTGAGACCAAGTATAGAGATTCTAGTACTATCGCTAATCTGGGAGCTTATGACTGAAAGGCATTCTATTCCTTGGGCTGTGGACCTTGTGAGTTTGTTTCGGATTTGACAGTTGTTCTTATGTGTCATGAATAGGGTGACTGTATATCTTTGGAAGGTTATTGGGCCAGTGTGGTATGAGCAGGATCGGTTTGAGGTTAGTTGTTGTGTCTAATGTGAATGTGTGCTCTACGTCAAGTCGAATGTGTCCATTCATCATAGCATTGCTACGAAGAAGTTGTCGGGCATTGGATTCTATTCCCGTCGTCAGCTATTCCATGTAAATATCTATTGTGCCATGTGGGTTGTGAGACGGTTTGGTTATTCGCACATGTGTTGAGATCTCGTGTAGCTTGTAGTGTTATATGAGCAGGATGGCTCTCAAGATGCATATCATATATCACACCTTAGTTGTGCTTGGGTTTCATAGCGTATGGCTCTATCCGTTTCCCCAGGATTTGTATTGTGCACTTGGCATGCTTCTGGTCGATATTCGGGCATTTCGTAAGTATAGGTATATTGTTGGATTAGGTTGCACGTCGCAACAGTGAGATGTTAAGCCTAGTTCCTTACACTTATTTTTGTGTGCCTTGTTTTTATCCCTGAGGTAGGTTCATGGAATCTCTTCGGCCATTTTATTCGTTATGCGGGTCAGTGGTTCTTTTTCTAGAGTTCGTTTTTCCCTGTGTATCGCATTCGAGTTTGTAGCTTGTTGGCGCTTTGATGGCATCATATGAGATTCTGGACGGTGTTTGAGGTGGCTTATTTCCTGAGCAGCTTCTACTGGGTGAGGCGAGGTTATTGGACCTGGGATCAGGGCAATCAGATTTATATAAGGTACATTAAAGAGAAAATATCGTTATTCAGTCAGAATAAGGTAATGGTCCTGTAAGGAGGAGAGACTCCGTGATTTGTTGATTCGGCAGGCGGTTATTAGTTTCTACACATCTCTGCCGCTGTGGCAGTATTTCGAAGGTTAGAACAGGACTTATGTGCGTCATGAGATGTATTGCGGGCATCAGTTTCGTGAAATTCTAGCTAGTATGGTCAGAGGGTGCTATTATGGGCAACCGACTTATGAGGTGGAGGGTGTGATTTCAACATAGGTGCATGATCTTGTTTTGGTATAGTATGTGTTAATTGATACGATGTTCGTGTGTTAGAATTAGGTCTTGTAAAGAAATTTGGAAGTTGGAATTTGGTTCTAAAGCTTGTTAGCTAAGGTTATATGGAGGATCTTCGGTCCGGCTTGAGCTAATGTGCTTCACTGGGTTGTGGTGGCACGAGCAGGTACTCGAGGTGTTAAACAGTGATTTTGGACAACTCCGCAGCATTTATTAGAATGTTCGAGGACAAACGTATGTTTAAGTGGGGGAGAATGTAACGACCCGACCGGTCGTTTTGAGCTCTAGCACGTCGTTCAGCTATTTGAGGCTATGAGTAGATTCATTCCAGGTATTATGGCTCGTACATGTGGTCGTAATTGAATTTTGGGAAGTTTAGAGTTGATTTGGAAAGAGAATTCTAATTTCAGAAATTTTAAGTTAGAAGAATTGACTAAGATTTGGATTTTGAGTAAATGACCTCAGAATCGGGATTTGAAGGTTCTAATAGGTTCGTATGATGATTTCGGACTTGATCGTATGTTCGAGTTGAGTATCGGGTCACCCGGGAGCATTTCGGCGCTTATTTTGGAAAGTTGGCATTTTTGGAAGTTTTAAAATTTCATAAGTTTGTTTTGAAGTGGATTTTTATGTTATCGATGTATGTTTGGAGTTCCGGGCCTTGGAATAGGTTTGTATCATGATTTGTGACTTATGTGCAAATTTTGGTGTCATCCCGGAATGTTTTGATGTGAATCAGACGCGTTTGTCGAAGCTTGAAAGTTGAAAGGGGGATTTTGATTATCGATTCATAATTTTGATATTATTTGTGGCGTTTAGAGCCTTTGGGTAAGTTTGTATGAGGTATTAGGACTTGTTGGTGTGATTGGACAGGATCCCGGGGGACCTCGGGTGAGTTTCGGATTGGAATCAGATCGAAATTTGAAGTTGAGGAATGCTGGTTTTGGCCAATTGCTGGTGCAATCGCACCTGCGAAAAAAGGGTCGCAGATGCGACTCCGAAGAAGTGGCTAGGCTAGCGCAAAAGCGGATTTTGCTGGGGGAAGGTGAGACCGCAGATGTGGTCGAGTGTCCGCGGAAGCGAAACCGCACCTACGGGTGAGGAGTCACAGAAGCGAGGAGATGGGTCGTAGAAGCGACTGGAGGTAATCAGGGCAGAGGCCGCAGGCGCGAAGAATTTCCCGCACCTGTGGGATCACATATGTGGTGCCTGGAGCACAGAAGCGGGCAGGGGTTGTTGGGCAGGACTTCGCAGAAGCGTGGATTTCACCGCAGAAGCGATGCCGCAGAAGCGGCCAAGCTGATCGCAGAAGCGGAAGGTCGTCTGGGCAGAGGTATTCTTTTAAAAGCGGGATTTGGCCTATTTTCTTTCATTTTCATTTGGTTGGGGCAATTTTGGAGAGCTTCAAGGGGAGATTTTCATCAAGAAACACAAGGTAAGTGATTCTCACCTATTACAAGTTAAATACATGGTTTGTATATGGATTTAAACATGGACATTAGTAGGAATTTGGGATTTTTGGTAGAAAACCTAAAAATTAGTATTTTGGATTATGACCATGAAATTAGACATGGAATTTGGAATAAGTTATATATTTTAGTTCGTAGTATTATAGGTAAAGTTTATCTTCAAACATTTTCAGAATCCGGGTACGTGAGCTCGAGAGTTGTCTTTGTTGACTTTTAGAGCGGAGTTGGGGATTGTTAGGAATTGATTAATTATGAGAATTTGGAGTATATTTTGAAGAGAAGGGCATAGGTTTGAGGTGTTTGGGTGACATTAGAGCCGCTTATGGAATTTCGGAGCGAGGTAAGTCTCATGTCTAACCTTGTGGGGGAGGGGGGAGGGGACTATCCCCTAGGCGCTATTTCTTGTTATGTGCAACTAGCTGTGGGTGATACGTACGCACGAGGTGATGAGAGTACGTACGTAGCTACAGCATGTTTATGTCCAGGTAGACTTAGGACTGTATCATGTAATAATTGAATTATTTGAACTCATTCTGCTGGCTTAATTAATTGAAGTTACAATTGAAATTGATTTAGAAATAAATGTATGTACACTAGGCCAAGCTTTAACACTTAGAGTTGTGGGCGAGTTATTTGAGAAACGGTAAAGATTATATTCATTTTGTGCTCAAGTATTGTATTGTAAACACGTGTCTCATAATTTGATAACTTCCTTCCTTTCTTGTGGAGCGGGTCGAATGCATCGGCAGTATATAGATGCAGCTATGGTTCGTGTCGCACGACCCTCGGCAGTGTACATATTATTCTGGATTGGGCCAAACGACCTCGGCGGAATCGTGCATTATAACGCTATTAGTCTGAATATTCACGAGATAAACCTTCCACTGATGTCTGGTTATATGGTATTCCTTATTTATTTGAGATTGACACTTGATGTTTTTTGAGTTGTTAAGGTAGAATACAAGATCTAGAAATTCATGCTTTAAAAGAAGTAATTGGAAGATTATGTAATTTGTAGATTTACCTCATCATTGACGTATGCTTCATACCTGCTTATATTTTATTATATTGCTTTAATTGGACCTTTAGTAAGTGTCTATGTCGATCCCTCGTCACTACCTCTCCTGGGTTAGGCTAGATACTTACCGGGTACGTGTTGATTTATGTACTCATGTTTCACTTCTGCACTAAATATGCAGGATCTGACAAGTTTATTTAATGATTACCTTGGCGCGTAGACGTATCTGTTGAGGAGACTTCATGTGAGCTGCATTCCAGGTTACGCATCGCAGTCCACCGAGTCTCCATTGTACTAATTATTTTATTTTGTCTTATTACATCTGGGACAGATATTGTATTATTATTGTACTCCTTAGAAAATACTCATGCACTTGTGACACCGGATTTGGGGGGTTCCTATTGGTTGTTCGTTATTGTAGTTCACGTAGTTATTATCATTTTACACTGCAAAATTTCATTTTATACTATTTAAGTAATGTTGATTATGATTTCGAAAGTAATAAAATGAGCAAATAAATTTATAAATCAACGTTGGCTTGCCTGACTGGAGTGTTAGGCGTCATCACGACCTGTTGTGGATTTTGGGTCGTGACATAACTAATAAAAAATACTAATTTATATTTTTGATGAATTCAAATGAAAATGTACAATGGAAAAAACGTTTGAAGAAAACGTTTTAGCAGCAAGAAAAAAATATATATATCTTTATCTATAATTATATTAAAAAGAGATAATTAACAAAAATAGGAAGTCAAGACAAGCTAATAAAATGTCATAATAATAAATAAAATATTAATAAATATAGTAGATTACGTAATAAAGAAAAGTGAGGAACTAAAAAGTTATTTGATGATCATATGAATCGTTTTCTAATTTCATTCGATTTTTTTATTGGTCATGTTTCATTGTATAAGAAAAAAGAAATTAAAATTTAATTCAAGCAATATGATATAATATGGTTTAACAAATTAAATCAAACAACATGATTTAAATCCTTTGTGCATCACGCGGGTGCTATACTAGTAGTTATTTAATGATCTCGTTTACTTTATTGTCTCTCTCGCGTGTATTTCTTTGTGAAAAATTGTATTAATTTTACGTACTTTCAATGTTGTGTAATTCTCATGTTTTAAATAAAAAGTGTATCCGGATGCCTTGGTGTAATAGTAATTTATTACTTTCCAAATTCATTTCTTTAGCCTTTGTCGCGTTGAATTTTATATATGTCAGGCATTTCGCCATTCAAACTAAGATGTTATGTTCGTTCCTTTTTCTTTTAAGCTCGTTTAGCAAGCAAGCATTACTGTATATGTAAATAGACTAATGTATCTAATCACTTAAGTCGTATAGGTTAATAGTAATTATCAGTTTAATTAGTTTACCCAACAATCCCACATAGTTTAAAATTCGACCGGGAACCACATTTGTGGACCTTGAATAGTGTCTAACACTTCTCTTCGAGGTAACTTGAACCTTTACCCGATATTTGGTGACGTAGATTAGCTAACTCAGAGCTATTTGCAAATAGGTGCCCAAACGCACCTTAAAATCGTTAGGTGACGACTCTTCTCTTTTAATATCCATTTAAAAGAGTTGTCACATGTCGAAACTTGCTTTTACGAGAAAATGGTGCGCGACAATATGCATGCTAGGTGGATTGTAGACACACGTGCAACCAATCATATGGTTGTAGATTGTAAAATATTGTATGCAGCCTGTAAACAGATGAGCCAGAGAGTACACTTACATGATGGTAGTAAGATACTAGTAACACACATTGGACATTGTAGGCTAGTATAGGGTGATATACAAAATGTGTTGTGTGTGCCACACTTTAAGCATAATTTGTTGTCTGTCTCCAAGTTAATGAGAGAATTAAGGTATTTCATGGTTTTCTATCCCGACTTTTGTCTATTACAGGACCTTCATACTGGGAAGGTGAGGAGGATTGGTAAGATGCATGCTGATCTATATTACTGGGATCACAAGGAGAAGGAGGACTCACTCCACACTTATTCTGCATCTTTAAGTTTGAAGGATGATGAGGAGCTATGGCATATGAGGCTTGGCCAAGCTCCTAATAGAGTCTTGAAGCGAATGTCTCTAATAAGGTCTAGTAGTACCAATAACAATAGTTCATGTTTTGTATGTCCTATAGCAAAGCAAACAAGATTGCCCTTTTCAGTTAGTAGCAGTAGAACTAGGAAACGTTTTGATCTGATTCATGGTGATGTATGGGGGCCATAAAGGGTTCCCACATATGATGGCAATAGGTTTTTTCGTACATTGGTGGGTGATTGTAGTAGAATGAATTTCTCTTGAAGCTAAAAAGTGATGTTACTACTGTCCTTCAGAAGTTTATGTTGCTTATACTATTACGGCCCGGAATTCCTACCCTCGGGACCGTGATGGAGCTCATTGTTAGGAAAGCCAATGTTAGAATAGTTTTAAGCCCTTTTTAACAATTCAGATTAAATAATAACTAAGAAACTAAATAAACTAAAATAGAGTGAGAAAATCATAACCACAGCGATAGCTTGATACAATCCCAGTACCGGTGTCACAAGTACGCGAGCGACTAGAGTAATACAAATAATGGTCTGAATAAAAGCATAACTGACTGAAATGAAATAAACACCTAGAATAAGGTAGAAGATGACTTCAGGGTTGCGAACGCCGTGCAGCTGTACCTCAAGTCTCTATCAGGCAATCAATCCCTGCAATTTATTGACCGCCGCTAGGACCAACTCCAAAATCCGCACAAGAAGTACAGAGTGTAGTATGAGTACAACCGACCCCAAGTACTCTGTAAGTGTCGAGCCTAACCTTGACGAAGTATTGACGAGGCTAAGGCGGGTCACTTACAATAGCATGTACGCAGTATAATAATAATAACAGGAAAGTAAGGCAGTTAACTTATGAAAATAAACTCAATCCTCGAAATCAGTAAATCCAGAAACATCATTCCTCATAATCTCGTATGAAATTACTAAATGCTAACACAATGCAATAATGAATACAAAACACACAATTCGTTGCGGCGTGTAACCCTATCCCACTGTACGACCACAATCCTATCTTATTTCACCATATCAATATCAAAAATAACACGTAAAATCTGTTGCGGCGCGCAGCCCTATCCCACCATATAATCAGAATCAATATCATAATCCTCCTTTATTTCACCATATCGAAATCACATATAAAATTCGTTGCGGCGTGCAACCCGATCCCAATATATCAATACCAATCCTCCCTTATTTCACCTGTTTCGGCGTGCAACTCGATCCATAAATAAAATCAAGGGTTCCTAATTTCCTCAAATCAAGTTTAGACCCAACACTTTCTGCGCTCTGCAAGCAAATCAAAGCTCAAACGGGGCTTTTTCTCTAAAATTCACCTTCAAGCCAATCGAATCTAACCAAAATCGACTTAATATCAAGAAACAATGCGAGGCAAAACAATTACAATACATAAAGCTAAGATCTTTATACTTTTGCGAAAAAGTCAACTCCGTACTCGCTTGGTCAATACACGATATTCGGACTAAAATCGAATTATCCATTCACCCCCGATCCCGATTATGCAATTAGTTTCGAAATCCGGCCTCAATTTGAGGACTAAATCTCAATTTTATAAAAATCCCAATTATTCTCAAATCCCTAATTTTCTACCATAAAAGAGCATAGATTAATGTTAGAAATCAATGGGTGTTGATGAAAATGGAAGAAAACGAGTTAAAATATACTAACCTATGAAATGGTGATGAAATATCTCTTCAAAATCGCCTCTAGACTGAGCTTTAACGAGAAGATGGTGAAAAATGGGTGACACCCTGTGTTTGGAACATTTTAAAGTCTCGGCGTCCCGTGTTCATCACGTTCGCGAGACACCTGACGCGATCACGAAGTAGCAGCGGCCAATGCCTTTGTGTTCGCGAGCCACTCTTCACGTTCGCGAAGGCTTACTCCCCCTGCCTTCACATTCGTGATCCAGTGAACGTGTTCGTGAAGAGTAACTGACAGGCTCCCTCGCAGGACCCCTTAACCCTACGCGTTCGCAAGAGGAAGGACGTGTTTGCGAAGGGTAAACCCTCCAATACTTCTTGTTCGTGACCAGCGCCTCGAGTTTGTGAAGAAGAAACTCCTCCCCAACCCAGATTCCCCTTCGCGATCACAAGTGAGGCTTCGCGATTGCGAAGCACATGACACCAGGTATCAGTAGTAGCCAAAACCAGCAATTCTTTCTAAGTTTAAATGGTTTGTAGCCTATCTAAAACTCATCTGAGCCCCTCGGGCTCCAAACTAAATATGCACACCAGTGCAATAACATTATACGAACTCGCTCGCACGATCAAAATACCAAAATAATACCTAGAACTACGAATCGGACACCAAAATAGTAGAATTATCAAAGAAACTTAAGAACTTTTAATTTTACAAACTGACGTCTGAATCACGTCAAATCAACTCTATTTTATACCAAATTTTGCAGACAAGTTATAAATACTGAAATGAACTATACTAAGTTTCAGAACCAAAATCCCAATCCGGTATCAACAAAGTCAACCTATGGCCATACTTATAAATTCTTTAAACCTTTAAATTGCTAGTTTTCAACAAATTACATTAAATCAAGTTAGGGACTTCCAACTTCGATTTTGGCATACGTTCAAGTCCCAAATACTGATTTAACTTATTTTGCAATCGTCAAAATACTGATTTGGGTCCGTTTATATAAAACATTGACCATAGTCAACTTAAATGAGTTTTAAGGCAAAATTTCACATAAAAACAATTCGAAAAAGGACACGGACTGTGCACACAAATCGAAAAAGATTAAACTAAGCTATTTGAGGTCTCGGAACACATAAATGAAGGCTAAAACTCAAAGTGACCTATTGGTTCATCACATGTACAAACTCAATTCAATAATAAAATCAAAGTGTTTCGAAGTGATAATGGTATTGAGTTTTTCAATTCCCATTGTAGGAGCTTGTTTACTTCTGCAGGAACAGTGTACAAAAGTGTATGTGTACATACACCCTAACAGAAGGGAATGGTTGAATGAAAACACAGACATATCTTGGATGTAGCCAGAGCAATCAGATTTCAAGGTGACATTCCTTTAAGGTTTTGGGGTTTGTGTGTCTCTAATGAAGTATACCTCATTAACATGATTCCTTCAGCAGTTTTGCAAGGGAAGTCTCCTTTTGAATTATTTCATAAGAGGAAACCTAATGTGCAATATCTAAGGGCTCTAGGGAGTCTATGTTATTTCACTATCACATGGGATAAGGGTGATAGGTTTGGTCCTAGACCTGAGAAGGCAGTGCCCATGGGGTACTCTAGAGATGTCTCTTTATCCTGTAGAAAAGGTAGGTTCTACTTCCACTTCACAGCCTAATTCTGAGTCTACGGATATTCAGGAGATCATTTACTTTAGGCTATTCCTTCCTCTCCTTTGGCACCAAAGAATGCTAATCACCAGAAGCCTTCTCCTGCTCCAGTTGATCATCAGTAGGATTCTCCTGCTCTAGCTGAGCCCTTGCCCAAAAGATCTGGCAGGGTATCTAAAACCCCTTGCTGGCTTCTTTATTTTATCCATATTCCATTGCCTTCCCAAAGTTATACTGCTTCATGTCTTTACCCCATGTCCAAGTACATGTCTTACACCTCTTTATCAGCAGCTTATTACAGCTCTATCTGCAATTATTCAGTTGTCAAAGAACTTGACTGCTATGCCGAGGCTTTAAAGGATGCCAAGTGGGTCTTAGCCATGCAGCAAGAGGTTCAAGCTCTCAAGGATAATAATACTTAAACACTGATTGATCTTCCTCCTAGGAAGAGGGCTATTGGGTGTAAATGGATGTACAAGGTGAAGTATAATTCCAAGGGTGGTGGAGAGGTATAAGGCTAGGTTTGTCGCAAAGGGATATACTCAACAAGAAGGTTTAGACTATTAGGAGACTTTCTCCCCTGTTGTCAAGATGGTAACAGTGAGAGTTATTCTTGCCATGGCTGCTATGTATGGATGGAAGTTGCATCAAATGGATGTTTTCAATGCATTCTTGCAAGGTGACCTGGTGGAAGATGTCTACATGGTTCAGCCACCAGGATTTTCTAGCAAAGGGGAGCAACACAAAGTTTGTAAGCTCCAGAAATCACTCTATGGCTTGAAGCATGCCTTAAGACAGTGGAACTTGAAGTTATCTGAAGCCCTTCTTGTTTCAGCATTCAGTCAAAGCCACCACGATTATTCTNTCTTTTTATCCTGTAGAAGAGGCAAGTTCTACTTCCACTTCACAACCTAATTCTGAGTCTGCGGATATTCCAGGAGATCATTTACTTTAGGCTATTCCTGCCTCTCCTTTGGCACCAAAGAATGCTAATCACCAGCAGCCTTCTCCTGCTCCAGCTGATCATCAGTAGGATTCTCCTACTCTAGCTGAGCCCTTGCCCAAAAGATGCGGCAGGGTATCTAAAACCCCTGGCTGGCTTCATGATTTTATCCATAATCCATTGCCTTCCCAAAGTTGTACTACTTCATGTCTTTACCCCATTTCCAAGTACATGTCTTACACCTCTTTATCAGCAGCTTATTACAACTCTATCTGCAATTATTCAGTTGTCAAAGAACTTGACTGCTACGCCGAGGCTTTAAAGGATGCCAAGTGGGTCTTAGCCATGCAGCAAGAGGTTCAAGCTCTCAAGGATAATAATACTTAAACACTGGTTGATCTTCCTCCTGGGAAGAGGGCTATTGGGTGTAAATGGATGTACAAGGTGAAGTATAATTCCAAGGGGGGTGGAGAGGTATAAGGCTAGGTTTGTCGCAAAGGGATATACTCAACAAGAAGGTTTAGACTATCAGGAGACTTTCTCCCCTGTTGTCAAGATGGTAACAATGAGAGTTATTCTTTCCATAGCTACTATGTATGGATGGAAGTTGCATCAAATAGATGTTTTCAATGCATTCTTGCAAGGTGACCTGGTGGAAGATGTCTACATGGTTCAGCCACCAGGATTTTCTAGCAAAGGGGAGCAATACAAAGTCTGTAAGCTCCAGAAATCACTCTATGGCTTGAAGCATGCCTCAAGACAGTGGAACTTGAAGTTATCTGAAGCCCTTCTTGTTTCAGCATTCAGTCAAAGCCACCACGATTATTCTTTTTTTATCAGGAAGAGTGAGGGTCATACTATTTTTATTCTGGTATATGTTGATGATCTCCTCAGCACTAGGTCCTCTGCTACTCTCATTCAGGAAGCCAAAGCTATGCTCAACCACTATTTCAAGATCAATTAAAGGCTCAGCAGCGTGGTCTTTGACACTATTGCTGCAGACAAACTTCACACAACTGATGAACTACCGGAAGATTCTTCTAGTTATCAGAAGTTAGTAGGAAAATTATTGTATCGTACAATGATAGGACCATATATGTCATATGCAGTATAAAATCTAAGTCAATTCATGCATATGCACAAGAAGTCCCACATGGAGGCAGCCTTGAGAGTAGTCATAAATTTGAGGAATGCACCTGGCTAGGGAATTCTATTATCCTCCAAGCCTTCAGATAAGTTGACAGTATTTTGTGATGTAGATTGGGATACTTGTCCAATGACCAGGAAGCCAGTGAGTGGTTTTGTAGTGAAAGTAGGGGATTCCTTGATTTCTTAAAAATCAAAGAACCAGAACATCATATCTAGGAGTTCGGTAGAAGCTGAGTATAGAAGCATGCCCAGTGCAGTGGCAGAGGTGGTATGGTTGGTTGGATTGTTTAAAGAGCTGGATTTGAAGCTGAAGTTGCCAATCAAATTATTCTGTGACAGTAAAGCTGCCCTGCAGATTGCAAACAATCTAATTTATCACGAAAGAACAAAACATATAGAAATTGACTGCCATTTTGTTAGGGGAAAAATACAAGAAGGGATGATTGAGACTGAACATGTAAGCACAGACCTACAACTAGCAGATATATTGACAAAGGGGCTTGGACGCAGTCAACATGAATTTTTGTTGTCCAAGCTGGAAGTGTTCAACTTGTTCTCACTACACAGCTTGAGCGGGAGTATTGAAGGATGATGAGTTGGCAATTAGTTTTAGTGAAATAGTCGCGGTTAGTCATTTGTAATTAGTTAGTCGGTTAGGCTTAAATATTCTTTTTTATATACCATTGTACAGCGTAAATGGTTCTTACCGTTAATGAANTTTAGTGAAATAGTCGCAGTTAGTCATTTGTAATTAGTTAGTCGGTTAGGCTTAGATATTCTTTTATATATACCATTGTACAGCGTACATGGTTCTTACCGTTAATGAGAAAATGGACATTTCCCAAATCCTTTATTTTCTCTCTCTACGACCTATGCTACATTCCTCCATTGGAGAAGCTTCTAGCTCTCTCAACAGGTATCAAATTGTATGGTGTTAATTAAACGTGACAAACATATGAGTATATGATCCAGAATCACGCATCAAATGCCATAATTATATAATTATTCATATGGGCTTCAATCAAATTACATTTTGGTAAAAATGGCTAATATATCATTTGTACAGGGATGTAATGATTGTACAAATCGTAATATCCCTTTAAATTGCCTTTTTATTTCTCTATTTTCTTTAAACAAAAAACATCCGTAAAGGTTTTTTATTATTATATTTTTTTGGCAACTATAGTTGACGTATAACATTGGGATTTTGCTCCTCCAGACTCCAGTAAAGTTTTCGACTGAATACCGTGAAGAAGAAACGAAGAATGCAAAAAGGAGATAGGACCAAGAGAATGGATGATGGATCTGTAGGCCCAAGGTTTCTTAGACTTATTATAGGGGATATGGATCAGCCCACCTACTGCAGTGATCCAACCTTAAAAGGGCAAATGTCACTTTTAGCCCGCACCAAAAATTATTTACACTAGGTAGCCGAAAAATATATAAAATTTGTATAATATACATAAATGTATGTATGTGTGTATGTATATATATTCGACTATTATTTTAAGAATGGTTATACAATTTCATTTTTCTATCCTAAAAATAGGATATGACCCAATATCTAGTGCAACGCAATTTGCTTGGTAAAAGGCCCACAAAACCTCTTTGTCGCATGGAAATGGAAAAGAGGACGAAAGGAAAGAAGATTTAACCTAAATAGTCGTTCCTCAAAAGCTTAAATTTAAAATAACCGACCGAATATATAATGTACGTATGATTCATATATAATAAATATAAAATAGTGTATAATTAGTATATAATTTATATATATCCGTTGCAAAAAGTAAATTGTAAATCTGATCTGATAAACTAAGCAACAATGTCTTTTTTTAAAAAATAATTCCCAACGTGTCTTTCTCCACAATTCAAATTTGTGACAGTATGTTAAGCAAAGAGAGAAATACTTGTCCTTTTATCTATAACCATTTTGTTCTTCGTAATTCATTGGGCCGGTTAATTAGAATTTGTATTATTTAGGGTTCATTAAAGGGGAAAGTATTCCCTATAAATATTTTTTTATTCTTAGTGGGGCTGATCATATATCGGGCAAAAGCGATAGTTTGAATCCAAAAAAACTTATTTGGTTATTGACATCTGGTTGTTGGGTTGATGGTTAGGTAACAATCAATTTGAGTTTTTTTACACACTTGATCCTTTTTTAACTATTATTTTAAAAAAATAACATCATTTATTGTTTATTCTATAAAGAGCACTTTTTTTTTGTTATTAGCATATTACAAAAATTAAGCCCAACATTCATCTTCTTAACTCCATTTTTTAAAATTTGATGCATATGTGAATGTCACCTAAATTCAAGATGTATTGATTTATACGTCTTTTATACTTTGTATATCAAGTATCACTTGAATTCAAAATGTATTTTTATGTATATAATTTTTGTATATTTATTTGTGAAGTGCCATCTTATTTTAAGATGTATTTTTAATGTATATTTTAAATATGTTTTATATGTCAAGTGCCATTTTAATTCAAGATGTATTTTTTACATATATATTTTTTGTATATTTATATGTCATCTTAATTAAATTTAAGATATATTTGTTTTATGTATATTTCACATATCTAAGTGTCATCTTAATTGAAGATATATTTTTTATGTATATTTTTTGTATATTTTATATGTGTTAATTCAATATATATATTTTATATACGTTTTGTATAAATTAACATATATTATTATCGAAGTAAAATCTTTATATTAATAAAGGAAGAAAGAAGGAAAAGAAAAACTTAAGAAAGATAATTAAAAAGAAAACGAATGGAACAAATTTAGAAAATATATTGGTTTCGGCAGAAAATAAAATTAAGATAAAGAAAAAGAAGGAAAGCTAATAGATAAAGAGAAAAAAAAAAAGGCATGATTTTTGTACAAAGAATTATTGGCATTCCATTCAAATTGCTTATGTTTAGAGATTAATAATTAATATTCCTATT
>AWOL01S0223737.1:0-12042 GCA_000715115.1 Nicotiana otophora | reverse complement strand
CCAATTTTGCTTCATATTTGGTTGTGCCTTGTGATTCTCTGAGTGCTTTTGTGTGTGTATCTATACCGGTGGGAGACTCTGTTGTAGTAGATCATGTCTGTCGTTCATGTGTGGTTACTATTGGTCATCTTGAGACTAGTGTGGATCTTCTACTTCTTGATATGGTTAGAGTGGAAAGGAACTCCTGGTCATTCTGCCAGCAAGGTTATTTCTTATATGAAAGCTCGGCGTATGGTAGAGAAAGGGTGTCTAGCCTATTTGGCTTATATTCGCGATTCCAGTACGGATATTCCTTCTATGGACTCAGTACCAGTTGTTCGTGAATTTCAAGAAGTATTTTCTGTAGATTTACCGGGGATGCCACCCGACAGAGATATTGACTTCTGTATTGATTTGGCTCCGGGCACCCAGCCCATTTCCATTCCACCATACCGTATGGCCCCGCCAGAGTTGAATGAATTGAAAGAGTAGATACAAGACTTGCTTGATCAGGGATTCATTAGACCCAGTATCTCACCCTGGGGTGCACCGGTATTATTTGTAAAGAAGAAATATGGTTCAATGCAAATGTGTATAGATTATCGGTAGTTGAATAAGGTCACTATCAAAAACAAATATCCATTGCCAAGAATTGATGACTTATTTGATCAGCTTCAGGGTTCCAAGGTATTTTCGAAGATCGATTTGAGGTCTGGTTACCATCAGTTGATGATTAGGGCATCTGATGTCCCTAAAACAGCTTTTCAGACTCGATATGGGCATTACGAATTCCTAGTGATGTCATTTGGGTTGACAAATGCCCCAGCAGGATTTATGGATTTGATGAATCGGGTGTTCAAGCCTTATTTAGATTCTTTTGTGGTTGTATTCATTGATGATATCTTGATTTACTCCAGCAGTCGAGAGGAGCATGAGCAGCATCCTCGGAGTGTGCTTAACACTTTGAAGAATAATCAGTTATATGCTAGGTTTTCAAAAGGTGAGTTTTGGTTTAGACTCAGTTGCCCTTTTGGGGCATGTTGCATCGGCAGAAGGCATAAAGGTGGATCCTAAGAAGATTGAGGTTGTTCAGAATTGGCCTAGACCTACTTCAGTTATAGAGATCTGGAGTTTCCTGGGTTTAGCAGGTTATTATCGTCGGTTCGTGGAAGGGTTTTCATCTATAGCAAACCCATTGACCAGACTGACCCAGAAAGGTGTCCCATTCAGACGGTCAGACGAGTGTGAGTTGAGCTTTCAGAAACTCAAGACTACTTTGACTACGGTGCCAATGTTGGTATTACCCACAGGTTCAGGATCATATACGGTATATTGTGATGCATCTCACATTGGGCTTGGTGCAGTATTAATATAAGATGGTAGGGTGATTGCATATGCGTCGTGGCTGTTGAAGGTTCACAAGAAGAATTATCCTGTTCATGACTTATAACTGGCAACCATTGTTCATGCGCTGAAGATTTGGAGGCATTACCTCTACGGTGTCTCGTGCGAGGTATTTACTGATCATCGTAGCCTTCAGTATCTGTTCAAACAAAAAGATCTTAATTCGAGGCAGAGAAGATGGTTGGAGTTGTTGAAAGACTATGATATCACCATTTTGTATCACCCCGGAAAAGCCAATGTGGTGGCCGATGCTTTGAGTAGAAAGGCTGTGAGTATGGGCAGGCTTGCGTATATTCCGGTTGGTGAGAGTCCATTAGCTGCAGATGTTCAGACTTTGTCTAATCAGTTCGTGAGGTTAAATATTTCAGAACCCAGTCGGTTTAGCTTGCACAATTGCTCGATCTTCTTTATATGAGCGCATCAGAGAGAGGCAGTATGATGATCCTCATTTATTTGTCCTTAAGGATATAGTGCGGCACGGTGATGCCAAACAGGTTGTTGTGGGGGGGGAGATGGAGTTCTTCGAATGCAGGGCCGTATTTGTGTGCCTAATGTGGATGGACTTCATGAATTAATTCTTGAGGAGGCACACAGTTCCAGGTATTCTATTCATCCAGGTACCGCCAAAATGTATCAAGATTTGCGGCAACATTATTGGTGGAGGAGAATGAAAAAGGATATAGTTGTTTATGTAGCTCGGTGTCTGAATTGTCAGCAAGTTAAGTACGAGCATAAGAGACCTGGTAGTTTGCTTCAGAAGTTAGAAATTCCTAAATGAAAATGGGAGCGTATCACTATGGATTTTGTTGTTGGACTCCCACAGACTCAGAGAAAATTTGACGTAGTTTGGGTCATTGTGGACAGTTAACCAAATCAGCACATTTCATTCCAGTAGCAGTTACCTATTCTTCAGAAAGGTTAGCTAAAATTTACATTCGTGAGATTGTCCGCCTTCACGGTGTGCCCGTGTCTATTATTTCAGATCGAGGTACGCAATATACCTCACATTTCTATAGGGTTGTACAACGTGAGTTAGGCACGCGGGTGGAATTGAGTACATCATTTCATCCACAGACAGACAGACAGTCAAAGCACACTATTCAGATATTGGAAGATATGCTTCACGCGTGTGTTATAGACTTTGGAGGTTCTTGGGATCATTTCTTGCCACTTGCGGAGTTTACTTATAATAATAGCTACCAGTCGAGCATTCAGATGGCTCCATATGAGACATTATACGGAAGGCGATGTCGTTCGCCAGTTGGCTGGTTTGAACTGGGAGAGGCTCGATTATTGGGTACCGATTTGGTACAATATGCCTTGGATAAGGTCAAGATTATTCAGGAACGACTTCGCACAGCTCAGTCTAGGCAAAAGAGTTATGTCGACCGTAAAGTTCATGATATTGCATTCATGGTTGGAGAAAGAATATTGCTCCGAGTTTCACCTATGAAAGGTGTAATGAGGTTCGGAAAGAAGGGAAAGTTGAGCCCTAAGTATATCGGACCCTTTGAAATTCTTGAAATGGTGGGTGAAGTAGCCTACATGCTTGCATTACCACCTAGTTTATCAGTGGTTCATCCGGTGTTCCATGTGTCTATGCTCCGAAAATATCATGGTGATCCGTCCCATGTGTTAGATTTCAGCTCAGTCCAATTGGACAAAGATTTGACTTACGAGGAGGAGCCGGTGGCTATTCTAGCCCGGCAGGTCCGACAATTGAGGTCTAAGAGTTATCCTTCAGTTCGGGTGCAATGGAGAGGTCAGCTGGTAGAGGCATCTACCTGTGAGTCCGAGTCGGACATGCAGAGTAAATATCCACACTTATTCACCAGCTCAGGTATTTTTTTTCTAACTCCGTTCGAGGACGAATGTTTGTTTTAGAGGTGGAGAATGTGATGATCCAAAATGTCATCTTTAAATTTAATAAATAATTTTGTGTTCTAAGACCTCGAAAAGCACTAATTATTATTTCTCGACTTGCGTGCACAGTCCGTAAAATTTTACGAAAAGTTTTCATGTGAAAAATGGATTAAAATGTGAAATAAAGCCTTAAAACTAAATTGAGTTGACTTTGGTCAATATTTTGAGCAAACGGACCTGGATCAGTATTTTTATAGTTCCGGTAGCTCCGTATCATAATTTGGGACTTGGGCGTATGCCCGAAATTTAATTTGGAGGTCCCTAGCTCAAGTTATGACCATTTAACGGAAAGTAGTAATTCAAAGGCTAAGATTTTCAAGTTTGATCACGGGGTTGACTTTTTGATATCGGAGCCGGAATTCGATTCTGAAAATTTGAATAGCTTCGTTATGTCATTTAGAACTTGTGTTCCAAATTTGAAGTCATTCCGGATTCATTTAATATGTTTTGGCACGAGATTTGCAAATTGAAACGTTTAAAACTCTTAAGTTCTAATCGAGGTATGAATTGTAATTTCAGCGTTGTTTGACATGATATTAGACCCTGAGTAAGTCCGTATTATGTTACGGGACTTATTGGTATATTCGAACGGGGTCACGAGTACCCCGAGTGTGATTCGGATCGAAATCGGATCGAATTGTGAACTTAAGCCAATTCTAGAAATTTCTGCCTCTGATGTAATCGCACCTGCGAGGGTCTTGGCCGCAGGTGCGATGCCGCAGGTGCGGCAGAATTGCACAGATGCGGAACTTGGCTGGACTGGGGCCTTCGCATGTGCGGCCATTTTGCGTAGAAGCGGATGTCGCAGGTGTGACAGGAATGTCCGCAGATTCGAAACTTCACCTGGCAGCCTCGCATCGCAAATGCGAGCCTTGTCTCGCAAATGCGAAACTTTTATCCGCAGATGCGAAAATGACTGGGTAGAGCCCATAAATTCAGAAGTCGCCATATTTACTCATTTTTGAGTTTTAAGTGTCGGATTTGGGTGAATTTAAGGGGGATTTTCACGACTTTGAATTGGATAAGTGTTCTATAACCAAAAGTGATATATTTCACAAATCCATGTCTATATTCATCATTTATTTCGGATTTAGATGGAAGAAATTGGAATTTTTGTAAACCTTTCAAAAAAAAATGAAAATTTAAGATTTGAAGGTCCATTTGACATCGGAATTTGATAAATTTTGTATGGTTGGACTCGTATCGGAACGGATGTTCGAATTTCGTATATTTTTTCAAGATTTGAGACGTGTGTCCTACTGTTGAATATTTAAATGAATTTCAAATTTATATCTGAAAAATTAGTATATTCATATGGAATTAATTCTTATGATTCGTATTGAGTATATCGAATTGTTTGTGAATTGATTTGAAGCTTTTGGAGACAAATTTAAAAGGAAAAGTTGTGGTCGAGTAATTGATTGAAATTTGCAAAGCAAGGTAAGTATCGTGGTTAACCTTGACTTGAGGGAATAGAACCCTTAAACTATTTGTTATGTGAAATGCATGTGAACGATGTATAGGCGAGGTGATGAGTGTCTATACGTCGTCACATTAATTGTTTGCATAATTATTTGAAAAATCATAAATCGTTTAAAATCATGAATTAACTATTATAATAATTATTTCTTTCCTATTCGTTGTCAAATATTAATTCTTGAATTCCTGCATTAATTGTTATATGCTATTTAAATTATGTGCCTTAATTGTTATTTGACATTTAGCATATTAAATATTAAACTGCCTATTTTCTCTCTGATTTCCATAATAATTTGCTATTTGCCTTTGTTTATTTCATAATTAATTCATAATTATTGTATGCTTGTTGTCTTATAATTTTATATTAATTGTTGCATTTATTGGGAAAATTCTTCTATAAGAATTGGTAAACGGATATATTGGAGGATCGGGTTGCACGCCGCAACCGACTTATTAAAAGTCCATATTGGAGGATCGGATTGCATGCCGCAATAGACTTATTAAAAGTCCATATTGGTGGATCGGATTGCAAGCCGCAATAGGCTTATTTAAAAGTCGATATATATAAATATATTGGGGGAATTTAGATCTGAAGTCCCCATCTACTTTACTTTAGCTGTGTGTTTATTTTCAGATATCTTTATCTTATTCAGACCCTTATTTGTATTATTCTAGACGCTCGTGCACTTGTGACACCAATTCTGGGATGGTATTTAGACACTATTATTTTTATGGATTATTCACTATATTTCAGAATTTACTTTTTCAATTGTTCTTTGTTATTGATAAATTTAAAAAATTGTTTTAAAAAAAGGATAATATTATTCTAACGTTGGCTTGCCTAGCAAGTGAAATGTTATTTGTCATCACGGTCAGAAGATTGGAATTTCGGGTCGTGACATTAACCTAATAAAAAGTATTCCAACCCAACTTTAAGAATTTTATTAATTATCATTGTATTATCAATGTTTTCTACATAAGCACAATTTAAATATATAGGTACGACAAACCTCCTTTTAGATCTAGATCCTTTGCATGTTATATGATAGACAATATATAACTTGGTGCATCGAGGGATCCCTATTCTACAGAGATAGTTTTATGCCCATGTATCAATTAGACGGAGAAAAGAACCAATGATAACATAATTGCCAAACACGCAAAGAAAATAAATTCTTTCATCACACCTTAGATGTGGATGTTTGTGCAAACAAATTAAGCTTTAGCGAATAATCTCTCAATCAATTTTGTATATTTTGTATGATATGTTAGATTGATTTATCGAACTTTTGGCTGGCATCTAAAACCTTCGCATTAAATTTAAGAGGAAGACAAGACGAAAAGTAAGTGAATTGAATTCAATCTCACGGGCACGCGATGAATAAAAAAATCAATAAAAAAAGAACTACAGAAGCCTACTTCAATAGCTGAAGCTATAAATATGAAATGGAAATGGAATACAGATTAGATAAAAACATCCCTGCAGATTGGCTACATCAATGTTGGCATCCTTCCCTCGTATATATCAAACAACAATTATGCAAATCACGCGTAAATTTTCTAAGCAAAAGATTTTTATATACAGGGGGTTAAAGTGAGCACTTAATTACACTTTTATCCAATATGAATATATATTAAAAGAAAGACTTTAAATTTTTAAGGAATAAAAATCAATTGATATTTCAAGGATATTTTCGTCGTACAACATTTAACGTAAATTATTCGTACTTTTATAATAATATAGATAGATATATATAGATATAGATATACGAAAATTGAAATTTATTTACCCGATTTATTTAAAAATTTTCATTTACAGAAAGTAACTAATTTGTTTTATAAAATATATATAAATTCGGTCAAAATTTATAATTTATGGACAACTTGAATACAATTTTTTTGTACAAAATCCGGTCAAAAAGCTAAAAACTACATATAATTTATATACAACTTCTATATAATTATGTTAGTTTTATATATTTTGCATGTTGTGTGTACACACGTGATACAAAATATATCCAATTTGTTTATGTCTTCTTCTTCGAGTTTCAATATGAAATTCCAACCAAAACCATCTCGAATTTTAACCAGATTATCTCAAATTTAGATATAAACTCCAAAGAATATTCTCAATCATTTGGAACAACACTTAATCCAAACAAATAACAATTTTGTAAAATTTGAATTCAAAGCTTCAAATTTTTTTTATTATTGTTAGTGTAGTTTTTAATGGATTAATATGGTCTAACGATCCCGCCGGTCATTTTGAGAGTGCTAGCCCTGATCCCCTATTAATTGCACCCTCTATCTCATTTTGTGATTAATTGACTTGCCGGGGTGCTTAGTGTCGGGTTCGGGAGAGTTCAGGAGTGAAATGGGACACAGTCCCTAAATTGGAAGTTTAAGTCATAGGAGTCGACCGTAGTTTGATTTGTGTGAAGACGACTCCGGAATAGAGTTTTGACGGTTTCAATAGCTCCGTATGGTGATTTTGGTCTTAAGAGTGTGTCTGGATGTTGATTTGGAGGTCCGTAGGTCATTTCGGTGTTAATTGGTGAAAGTTGAAAAGTTGGAATATTTTGGAAGGTTTGTCCGGGAGTGGACTTTTTGATATCGGGGTTGGATTCCTATTCCGGAAGTTAGAGTAGGTCCGTAATATCAATTATGACTTGTGTGAAAAATTTGAGGTTAATCGGACTTGATTCGATAGGTTTTGGCATTAGATGTGGAGATTAGAAGTTCAAAAGTTAATTAGGCTTGAATCGACGTGCAATGCGTGTTTTTGATGTTGTTTGATGTGAATTGAGGCCTCTACTAAGTTCATATGATGCTTTAGGACTTGCTGGTATAATCGGACGGGATCCCGGGGCCCCCGGGTGTGATTCAGATTGAATTCGGACCAATTTTGGACTTAGCTTCATTGCTGAAGTCCCAGGTGTACTGGTGTCATCGCACTTACGGAGGGTTGGACCGCAGGTGCGGAATCACAGGTGCGGAGGTTGAAGCGCAAAAGCAGAAATGGGCAGTCCAGGCAGAACCCGCAAGTGCGGAAAAGGCTCCGCAAAAGCGTCTTCACTTATGCGGTGGGGAAATGCGCAGGAGCGAGTGGGGTCGCAGGCACGCACATGCAGCCCTTTGCTCAAAGAAGCGGATTCAGTGGACTTAAGTGAAGTCCGCACCTGGGATGGAAATTCTGCAGGTGCGGAGCCGCAGATGCGAAATCGCTGGGCAGAAAAGGCCTAAGTTGGAGGTTTTGATTTCATTATCCATTTTTGGACCTAGAGAGCTCGGATTGAGGCGGAATTTTGAGGGATTTTCAGAGGAATCATTGGGGTAAGAGATTCTAACTCGGTTTTGATTATATTACACG
The DNA here is from genome assembly GCA_000715115.1 of Nicotiana otophora. Taxonomy (NCBI): domain Eukaryota; kingdom Viridiplantae; phylum Streptophyta; class Magnoliopsida; order Solanales; family Solanaceae; genus Nicotiana; species Nicotiana otophora. The sequence continues at coordinate 3,887 of AWOL01S0223737.1, read as the reverse complement.
AATCTGTTGTTGTTTTCATTATTTAATTAGTGTTTTTAGTTGGAAATTTGAGAAAAATTGGAAATACTTCTTAGGCTAAGATTTGGGGATTTGAAAGGTGATTTGAGGTCGGATTTGAGTGATTCTTGTATGGTTGGACTCGATATCGAATGAGTATTCAGATTTTATAATTTTGGTCGGGTTCTGAGACATGGGCCTGAGTCGACTTTGTGGAGCGATTTTTCAATTCTTTGCTGAAGTCATAATTTCATTATTTAAATTTGTTTCCTATAGTTATATTTATAGTATGAAATTATTTTGGCTAGATTCGAGCTGATCGGAGTTGGAAAATCGAGAGAAATGCCTTCTTATTAATTGATTGAGCGACGTTCGAGATAAGTGACTTGTCTAACCTTATGTGGGAGAAATTCCCCTTAGGAATTGATACTTGTTATAGTAATTTGAAATACGTGAAGGCCGTGGTGACGAGTGCGTACTCAGGCTAAATGTTGAAAATCTGATTTTTGCTAAGTAGTTTCCTTTTAATTCCTTAATTGAGTTATTCCAGCATGTGTAGTCATCATGTTTAGCCTAATTCCACATGTCTACGTGTCTTATCTCTTATTTGCAATTTGTTCAACATGCTTAGTTGAATTACCTGCTTCCTTGATTCTGTATTCATCCTTTAACGGTAGGGTTCTTTGCTTGTAATTGTAACGACCCGACCGGTCATTTTGAGTACTATAACCCCGTTCTTCCCATTTATTGCTAAATTTATGCTTTACAATTGTTATGTGACTTGTCGGGGTGATTGGTTCGGGTCCTCTAAGGTTTTGGAATGAATTGAAACACTTAGTTCCAAGGTTTAAAGCTTAAGTTAAAATAGCGACCGAATGTCGACTTATGTGTAAATGACCCCGAAATAGAGTTTTGATGATTTCAATAGCTCAGTGTGGTAATTTTGGACTTAGGAGCATGTCCGAAAAATTATTTGGAAGCCCGCAACTAAATTAGGCTTGGAATGGTGAAAAATAAAAATTTAAGTTTGAAAGCTTGACCGTGGAGTTGACTTTTTGATATCGGAGTCGGAATCCAGTTCTGAAAATTTTCATAGCTCCATTATGTCATTTATGACTTGTGTGCAAAATTTGAGTTCAATCGGAATTGAATTGATAGGTTTCGGCAGGGAGGAGTTGCGCAGACAATTTGAGCAGCTTCGACAGGATGGTATGTCTGTGATCTAGTACGAGATGAGGTTTTCTGAGTTGGCTCGTCACGCAGTTTGGTTGGTTCCCACTGATAGGGAGAGAATTAGGAGGTTCATTAATGGCCTCACGTATCAGTTGCGATTGCTTATTACTAGTGAGAGGGTATTTGGTACCACGTTTGACGAGGTGGTTGACATTGCTCGACAGATAGAGATGGTCCGTAGCCAGGAGCGTGTTGAGAGGGAGGCCAAGAGACCTTGAGGTTCGGGCGGGGTACTTTCTGGAGGGCAGTCCTACCACAGCAGGGGTCGCCCTTACAGGCACGCTCAGACGGGTCGTCTAGTTTACCATGTTGCATCATCCAGCCAAGGTTCATATAGTTCTCATCAGGGTCAGTCATCTCTCAATTCCCTTCCAGCCCTAAGTTCGTCCCGTGCTCCTTCAGTTTAGGGTTTATTTGCACTGGGTGTTTTTAGCGGTTATTCAGGTTCTCAGGGCCCGATTCAGTCCTTACCACCACCAGTACCTGGAGTTTCTTTGAGTGTGGGGAGTTTGGACATTTGTGGAGGCAGTGTCCTCGTTGCCAGGGAGGTCTAGTGCAGCAGAGGAATCAGACTACGACTTCAGCACCAGTTACTTCGCCACCCGCCCATCCAACTCGGGGTGGGGGTCAGTCAGTTAATAGTCGCCCAAGAGGAGGAGGCCGATCAGGTAGCGATCATGCCCGATTCTATGCTTTTCCTGCGAGGCCAGATACTGTTGCTTCAGATGCAGTGATCACATGTATTGTCTCATTGTGCCACAAGGAAGCTTCTATATTATTTGACCCTGGTTATTATCGTCGCTTCATGGAGGGTTTCTCATCTATTGCGGCGCCTATGACTAAATTGACCTAGAAAGGTGCTCCATTCAGGTGGTCGGACGAGTGTGAAGAGAGCTTTCAGAAGCTCAAGACAGATTTGACTACAACCCCAGTATTGGTGTTCCCTATAGGTTCAAGGTCTTATATTGTGTATTGTGATGCATCGCGTATTAGTCTCAGCGCAGTGCTGATGCAAGATAGTAGGGAGATTGCCTATGCGTCCAGACAGTTAAAGGTACATGAGAAGAATTATCTAGTCCATGACCTTGAGTTAGCAGCTATTGTTCATGCCTTGAAGATTTGGCGACATTATTTGTACGGTGTCCATTGTAAGGTTTATACCGATCACCAGAGTCTACAACATTTGTTTAAACAGAATGATCTTAATTTGCGGCAGCGAAGGTGGTTGGAGTTGCTTAAGGATTATGACATCACCATTCTCTATCATCCCGGAAAGGCCAATGTGGTGGCCGATACCTTGAGTAATAAGGCGGAGAGTTTGGGAAGCTTAGTACTTACCGGTAGCAGAGAGGCCTTTAGCCTTGGATTTTTAGGCCTTGACCAATCAGTTTGTCAGATTGGATATTTCCGAGCCGAGCCGAGTTTTGGCTTGTGTGGTTTCTTAGTATTCTCTTTATGATCGTATCAGAGAACGTCAGTATGATGACCCTCATATGCTTGTCCTTAAGGACACGGTTCAACACGGTGATGCCAAGGAAGTCACTATTGGGGATGACGGTGTATTACGAAAACAGGGCAGGCTATGTGTGCCTAATGTAGATGGTTTGTGTGAGTTGATTCTTCAGGAGGCTCACAATTCGTGGTAGTCCATTCATCCAGGTGTCGCGAAGATGTATAAGGATTTGAGGCAACACTATTGGTGGAGGCGAATAAAGAAAGATATAGTTGGGTTTTTATCTCGGTGTTTAAATTGTCAATGGGTGAAGCACGAGCATTAAAGAGCGGGCGGATTGCTTCAGATATTTGAAATTCCGGAGTGGAAGTGGGAGCGTATTATTATGGACTTTGTAGTTGGGCTCCCATGGACTTTGAAAAAGTTTGATACTGTGTGGGTGATTGTAGATCGGTTGACCAAGTCCGCGCATTTTATTCTAGGTTGTACTACTTATTCTTCGGAGCGGTTGACTGAGATTTATATCCGCGAGGTTGTTCGCCTACACGATGTGCCGGTGTCTATCATTTCAGATCGGGGCATGCAGTTTACATCACGGTTTTGGAGAGAAGTGCAATAAGAGTTAGGACGCAGGTTCAATTGATTACAACATTTCACCCTTAGACGGACGAACAGTCCGAGCAACCTATTCAGATATTGGAGGATATGCTACGAGCTTATGTCATTGATTTTGGGGGTTCTTGGGATCAGTTTCTACCACTTGCAGACTTTGCTTACAATAACAGCTATCAATCGAGCATTCAAATGGCTCCGTATGAGGCTTTATATGGGAGACGGTGTCGATCTCCAGTGGGTTGATTTGAGTCGGGTGAGACTAGGCTATTGGGTACTGATTTGGTTCAGGATGCTTTGGAGAAGGTTAAATTGATTCAGGAGCGGCTTCGCACGACGCAGTCTAGACATAAGAGTTATACTGATCGGAGGGTCCGTGATGTTGCTTACATGGTTGGGGAGAAAGTTTTGCTCAAGCATTTGCCCATGAAGGGTGTGTTGAGGTTCGCGAAGAAGGGCAAGTTGATCCCTCGGTATAATGGGCCGTTTGAGGTGCTTAAAAAGATTGGAGAGGTGGCTTATAAATTTTCATTGCCGCCTAGTCTATCGAGTGTTCATCCAGTGTTTCATGTATCTATGCTCCGGAAGTATG